>VIAU01000012.1:0-45335 GCA_009618085.1 Bathycoccus sp. SAG3 | reverse complement strand
CACACACACACACACACACACACACACACACACACACACACACACACACACACACGCACGTGCATAGTAGTTGCATACACATATCTACGTGTATATTTTATGATTACGACTACTGTTGCACACAGAGCAACTCTTTTTCTCCTTGTTTCGAAGGAATTAAACGATATCGTGTTTTAGCTCCAACGCGTTGCATATTCTCCCGATACAACACGCCGCGCTCAACGGGTACTGTGAAACGCTTATGAAATCATCCGTCCAACTCACGTCTACTTTTCCATGCGCCATTGCTCCCACACAAAACACTACCGATTCTTTATCTTCTCTTAAATCGTTCGTGACAAACTCTCTCATGCGTTTCACCTCGGGCGAGCTAAAACTAAACCCGACTCGTCTCGAGCCGGCGGCGAAGTATTTCGTCACCGGTTGCTTGATGACTTTTAACAGCTTATCGGGTCCATTGGACGCTCTCACGGAGAGTTTTTGCAACAGTTGCACGAACAAACCACAAAATCGTTTAAACGTTCTCGGTATTCTCGTGTGTGGACTGATTTTAATCAACACATTTTTCTGCGTGTTCACGTACACTGCTTTCACTTTCCCGGCTTTGTTCAAAGGAGAGTCAAGTATCGCCAACAGCGCCTGATGGCATATATCCGGTCGGTAATCTCCGGGTTGTTTACCGTGTCGTTTTATGAAATTGGCGTGGTCGTCGCAGTTTAACAGAGCGTAGCCTTTGCCGATTTTTGCGGTTTCTAACGTGGCTTTTTCGAGAACGAAGGTGTACCCGCCCGTGGCATCTTGGTCTTCTTCTTCGACGTCCTCTGACGGCGCCTCCATTTGTGTTTGCCGATGTGTGTCTCGGGAAAACTTTTTACTCTTTTCGTGAATGTCTGTGAATATCTTCTCTACCGAGGAGAGAGAATAGTATTGTCGTGACACGCGCGCGCGGTGTTGTTGATTTGTGTTTGCGTGTTTAACCTACCCTCTTCTGCGTGTGAATATCTCTGCGCGCGATTACTTCGAGTTAGTAGTATTCACAGTTATTATAATGAAGAATTTGGTTGAGTACGTACCTACCTATACGTAGCACTGCACGCACTTACGCAAAATATATACATTCATTTACAAATCCATGCTATAACTAATCCTTGTCACACCTTTTTTCACTCTCAAAGCTGTCACGGTGACTCTCTTCAATTCGCTGGAGCTTTTCACGTGAGTACCTCCGCACGGGCATCCTAAATTTGCGACGGTGACGATGCGAGGCGCTTCTTCAGCGTCGGGGGAGATGTAACTCGGCAAATGTCCTCCGCACGCTCGTTTCGCGTCCTCGTAAGCTAAGTATTCCGTTTTGATGATATCGTTTTTCTCGATTAACTTTTCCAGATTTTCATTCATGAGTTTCATCAACTTTTCGTCGTCGCCTTCGATGCCAGATAACGTCCGTGCGTTGCCTTTGTATTCTACGTAAGCGTCCTTGACGCCGTGAGAGCCTTTCGTCGGTACGAGTATATTCGTCTCTAAACCAGGAATAGAGGCCACGGCGACATCGAGCAAGTGTCCAGCGCTGTGCATTTTCGCGTGTTGAAGTCGAATGCGTTCATCGACTTCAATCGTGCACTTTTGTCCGCGAACATTAGCCAACGACATCTCTTCGGAGTCTTTCGAAAACGACCCGCGATGCCACACCTGCTTCGTCTCTCTTTCCATTCGCACCGAGTCAAAATGAAACCACACGTTCTGGTCGGTATGAATACACACCTTGCCTTCGTCCGAAGGCTGCCCACCACCAGCCGGATACGCGATCGTTTTATCTAAAGCTATTTCGTAAAACACGTTTGTTCCTTCGTCCTGCTGTTGTCGTAAACCAATCACAGTTGCCTCGTCGTCCAATTTAAAAACGTACGTGTCCTTCAGATATACAAGTTCAGTCGGTTTTAATTCGATCTCCGTCATGGTATAGTTCTTCGATAAAGACGAAAACGTGGTGGTAATACTTTGTGTTCTTCCTTTCCTGTTGTTATTCGTTGCTTTTACGACGCACCCTCGCGTGATCGCTGCAATAGAAGGCGTCTTTTGAGAGAGAGGTGTCATACAGTAAAAGAATGAAGATGAAAAAAAAGATATCACTTTTCCTTAGAAAAAAAGCCGTGTGTGTGCGCGTGTGTGTTTACGCAGTGTCCATTCCATGAGCGCTCTTTTCGTTTTGAGATCCACGAGTGGCCTCGCCTGTAGCAGTTCCTCTTTTGCGACTGGCAGCAGTAATAACGGCGAAAATAAGAGGCGTATATCATGTCCTGCTACCACGCGTTTGTCATCAAAATCAATCAAATCCAATCGAAGACGACATCCATTGCAGATAAAAAACGCGGGCGCATTCACAAAACTCATCGAAATCCCACCCGCCAGAGCCATAGCCCGAGGATTAATGGTCCCTGCCCGTTATTTCGTCGACGGTGAACGACAGAAAGAAAATGTAGTGTTAAACGAGATGGTATGCGTGCCAGATGTGGATAGGGATATTCCAATATCTGAAGCTGAGTTGCTCCCTCTGAGCGGATACGACGTCGGCGAAGTGCCTTTTGTCATGCAAGCGGTTTGTTATTATAGGAATCCATTGGATGCAGGAATGATGAAGTGTGCCTTAGAAAAGACTTTGGAAAAGTATCCAATATTAGCCGGCCGACTGGACCTACAAACGCCCGGGTTTAGGAATAAAGGCGTGAGATTGTCCAACGTCGGCGTACCATTTCGAGTCGTGAATGAAAGTTTCGAAGACGGAGGAGCGCGAACGATCGAGGATTTACCATCAGATTTTGCGAGCGAGAGCAGGCGTTTCTTAGATTTTGCGCCTTGGATTGAGTTAATGCTCGGAGATGCGCCGGCGTTTACGGTGAAGATTACGAATTTGCCGAATAATGGTGGATCAGTGTTGGGCGTGTGCATGTCGCACGCCGTGAGCGACGGTCAGGGATTCGTGGAGTTTTTAATCACATGGGCGGAGATTTCGAAAGGGAACTTAGCAGGTAATCCGCTTGGAGACCCTATTTTCGATAGGAGTTTATTACCGACGAGTGAATTTGAGACAAAAGAAGAGATCGAACGGATGTTGGAAGAGGAACGGTTCGTTGGCGCCGGATCAGTGGATACGTTGGTGAACGCGGTGAAAGCAGGGAGGGCTTTAGCCCCGGATTTCTTGAGGTTTCCGGCGGGGAATCGATCGATGATTAAAATCTCGAAGGAAAACATTGATAAGATTAAAGCTGCTTCGAACGCGAGCAACGAAAACGAAGCGTTGAGTGCGCATGCGTGGTTACAGTTATCCAAACTCTCTGGTCTGCCGACAGGGACGGATTTTCAACACGTGACCGTGGTGTCTGCTAGAGGTGGATCAAAAGGGTTACCACCGATGTATTTTGGGAACGCGTGCATTGGTGTGAAGACAGGCGCTTTGAAAGTGGGCGATTGCGATGACGATATTGCGAAAGCCCGAGATATGATCAAACCCGGTTTGCGTAAAATGTTGAAAGATCGATCGAAATATTTAATGTTGACGGAAAGTGCGTTTCGAGCGGGAGTGAATGCGTATGATTGGGATTGCTTAGCGTTTATGAGCGGGGAAATGTGTTGGTGTAACAACTTGGTGGAGATTTATAAGAAGCTGTACGAGTTAGATTTTGGTTCTGGGACGCCGGAATTGGCGTTGCCACCGGAATTGAACGATATCGTGCAGATAAACGCATCGAGACCAACTGAACCCGGGATGCCGGCGGGAGAGAACGGAGTGGAGATGTTTGTGAACATGCCACCGAGCGTTATGGAAAGGGTAAACGCAAACGTGGAGGTTTTGAGTGGTGCGAGATATTAGATTATAGAGAGTTAGAGAGAGAGAGAGAGTAGATATTTGTATTACAGGCAGTTCACGCAAAAAAAAAAGTGCGCGTATACTGAAACCGTGTTACGGTGTTTATATTTTAAGCTACACTACAAACTACACCTCTTCATATTTTTACAATCTAATGGTTTGTTTTATCGTCGCGCTATGTTAGCGACAGTTATCTTTCCAAGTTTTGCCTGCTCTGCGAGTTTTAACAAATCTTCTTTGCTCATGTTGGCTAAATTCTTCTCGATGGTCTTTTCTAATTCGTTATCTTTGACCGCATTGGCGGCGCGCTCTTCGACTTTCTTCGTCACGTCTTCAAGGTCTCGATCTTTCGCATCGTCTCCGATGACTTGATCCAATTTCTGATCGTTACTCATAGATAACGGGTCAAAGCCGTCCTCTAAAACCGTCAACGCGGGCTTCTTGCCATCTTTTTCTGGAAACGAGTCCCACTTCTTGGACAGCAACTCCGCCTCGCGTTCTTCTTGCGATTTCGGCATTGACATGACCGGCGTTTCGGATTCAGTCAACAAACGGTTGAATTCGTCGTCGTTCGTCGCTAAAGTGGCCGAGTCTGAATTAACAAGTTTTGCAGCGGTGTTGCGGAGTTGATAGCTGGCATCTTGTGCTAAGCCATCCACGATAGATGCTTGAAGTTCTTCGTCTAATTTTTGTAACCCATCGTCGCCGTCGATCATTTTGTTCAAACCCAAGTCTTTCTTCGCTCTAAAATCTGGATTGATCGAATCCTCATCGCCTGAGTAGCTGTCCGAAGAAAAATCTTTTTCAATGAGCTTGGAAGGCTTCGCGAACGGATTCATCGAGCGTTTTAACGCGTCGCCGTTTTCGTTGAAAATCTCATCATTCTCATCAACCACCGACAAGCCGCCTTTTTTACTCGTCAAACTGTCAAATCGAGAGGCGGATTCACCAAACGCTTTCATAGAGTCGATGAGTTTCTTTCGTTTTTCGGATTCCGACTCGAAGCCTTTGATTGTTTTCACCGATGCGTCCGCGTCTGGGTTTAGCAATGCCTTCTCGATGTCTTTTTCGCTCGTGCCTAATCCTTCGTCTTCCTCGGCAAGTAAATCCATAATGTTCGAGCTTCCGGTTCCTTTCGCTTCGGAAATGGCGTTGGTCATTCGACTCGACCAATCGTCCGCCACTGTATTCATTTGCATCTCGTCGTCAAACTCCTCCGGAGTTTCGTCAAACTCCTCCGGAGTTTTGTAGTCGTATGGGATTACTTTATCTTTCGGTTTGAAACGATCGAACTTATCGTCGCGAGCAATGCCGCCTTCGTCCATCCAACCCGCAGTGGATACTTTACCACCATTTTTGCCGTCGTTCATCGCATCGCTGACGATGCCTGACTTGCCGCCTCGATTGGATAAATATTCCCGCAAAGAGTTCGAACTCGCTTGTTTCTTTCGAGTCATTTGATTAGACATGGACTCGTTTTGATTTTCGATGTTGTCGTACACGCTCTTCCATCGCCAAAAGTACCCGCGAACGTTCGACGCTCTGTGCGCTCGCACTTGCTGCGCAAACGCCGCGTCCAAAAACTGCCCGGCGTTTGGACACTGCCCTTCCTCTTCCGCGCTCAAAGACCACTCACTCACGGCAACGTGTGGAACGCCGTGTTCGCTGGCCGCGGATCTTAACTCTCGAGCGAAACTGTCGCTCGCGTCGCCGATGGATCGGGCGACTTGCTCTACGGAATCGCTGCAACTAAACGCGCATCCTCTTGATGGACCGCCGATGCACGCGCCGACGCCTCTCGGGAACGCGTGTTGCACGTCCAATGCAGCCCACGTGGAGCGTTCATCCGTCGTAAATGTTTTACGCATCCATTTCGCCATCTCATCGACGTCGATGCCCATCGTTGGTGACATGGTCACGTGTAAGAATGGTAAGGAAGCTTCCTCTTTCTTTTCCTTTTTGTTGCTGTTGTTGTTCTTCTTGTTGCTCACGCTGACCTCTCGCGTTTGTACGAGTGGATCGACGATAATTTCGCGGTACATTTGAGATGTTCTTTCCAACCACGTCAACGCGGCAGCTCTTTGCTTCGGGTCTTTTGCGGTAGGAGCATCGATTAAAGACACGCCAACAACCGTTGATTTCAAATCATCGTCGAGATTCGCGAGCCAGTTCAAGAAATTGGCCGTCGCCGTCTCGCCGGTTTCCGCGATTGTTTTCGCCTTGATGAGTTTCTTATTTCTGCCTTCACCATATTTTGTCGAGGAATATGTGCCACCGAACAACAACTTTCTGTTTTTTCTGTTCTGGTTACTATCGCTACTATCGCTACTTTCTCTTTTGTTCTCTTCGGAATCCTCCTCGGCGCTTAAAACTTTCGAAAACTCTCTAAAAAACGATGCTTCGTGAGGCCACGCGCCATCGCCTTCGTCGTTACTCGCGCCACCTGGCATTCCCTTTAACGCTAACACGACTCTTAAATCATTTTTCTTTATTTTCTTCACCATCTCCCGTAAATCTTCTCTCGAGGCTTGAATGAACATTCGATCTCGATACATCGGATCCACGACGACGATCTCTTCGCCTCTTTCAAACTCCTCGTCTTCGGCAAACATCGCCCATGTTATCGGGACGCGAACGTGCGTCAAACCCGACCGTTTAATCGAGGTTAAATCGCTATCAGTAATGAACGTTCGTCTGTGTGCGGTAAACGCCGCTCTCGCGACGTTCTCGCCTTTTTGCGAGACTAATTTCGCGCCCAAGTCGCCCTCGGACCTCCACCCAAAGTTCTTATCTGGTTTCGACAAGGCTGGTGGAAACACGTACGCTCTTTTATCGTTGTTGTAGTTGTTGTTGTTGTTATTTGTGTTGCTACTACTCTCCTTATTGCTCAAACTCGGAGCAAACAAAGATGCGGAAATGTGAAACCATCCGTCCAAGGACACGCCTTCGCTCGCGATCGACTTCTCGTTGGCGTCTATGAAAGGCTCTTCGCGCAAACCGATTAAAGCGTCGTCGTTTCTATTTCCAGAAGAAGAAGAAGAAGAATACCGAGAAGTCCTCGCAGATGATGATGATGATGATGTTCTAGAATCATCAGCCGTTGGTGGTGTCGATTGCGTTCCAGTCGTCGTCGTCTCAGAAGCAGCCGAGCTTTGACGCAACACGAATTTCGTCCCACCCGCGGCGACCGCTAAAAAGAAGCACAAGCTCAGAACGACAACCATCGACGCTCTCATCATCGCGCGACCGCCGCCGCCGAACGACGCCGCGCCAAAAGCGATGATATCCTTGTTGTCCTCGTCGTTATTATTACTGTTGTCCTTCTTATCGTTCGCGCCGCCGCGTCCCTGTTGGTGTTGTTGTTGTTGATGCAACACGAAGTTCCCAACTTTCGTGTACCTCCCTTCCCCATTATTCTCATTATTGAGGCGCGTGTGTCTTTGAGGACGACGATGATGGTCCGCGTACTCCGCGAAACCGCCCGTCGGTCGCTGGTCCCTGTTGAGGAGTAAACCAGAGCGCTCGTTGACCACGTCCCTTCGTCTTCTTCTTTCTTCTTCTTCCATCGTCGTCGTCGCGCGTCGACTTCCTCCTCCTCCTCCGCGGGAGAAGAAGCCCATGATGACTCTATATAACGAGAGACGAGATGGTGATTTAAAGGTGATTTTTGTGACGACACAAAAACACAGAAGACACAAAAAAGAGGGCAAACAAAAACAACAACGCGCAAAAAGGCACAAAAGAAAGAGCTCCTCTCAAAACCCATGAAAAGTTTCTTCCCTTTTCTCATCAATTTTTTTTTTCTAAAACTAAAACCCCAAACAACAGTCCTTTTTTTTTTCATTTTTTTTTTGTGTGTGTGTTGTTGTTGTGTGTTCGAGAAGAAGAAGAAGGACTGTAGTACTTTGAAACCAACCACTCATCACACCATTCGAGAAGGCGGCGGCGGGGGCGTTTTTTTTTAATCGAAGGAACGAAAGGACGACGACGAGCGCGTGCGTGCCAATACCTTTTTTTTCGACTTCCCAGGGAGTGTTGTTTCCGGGGGGGGGGGGGGGGGGGGGGTATACTTTTGTTGTTGCGCGTAAAGAGTGGCGTTTCAACACGACGACGACGACGACGAAGACATCATGGCGACGTCGGAACAATTGGAATTCTGGGGGACAATCATCAAAGCGGGCCAATCGGTTCGAGTGGACATCGACGAAGAGGACGAGGAACACGTGAGTTTGTCGCTCGTTGCTCTCGGAGAAGAAGACGCGAATGAAAAAAAGACAAAGACACCACCGCACGCGATCGTTTCGGTCGTCGAAGACGTTGGCGTGAACGGTGCCAAGGAAATTTTCCTGGCGACGTTACGAAGAGGCAACGTGGAGCAGTTTTCGTTGGACGTCGTGCTCTCGGATACGTTTATAATGAAAAATAGCGGTAACGTGGACGTACACGTGACTGGTTGGAGGATGGATGGACGAGTGAGAGGTGGTATCGATAAAGAGATGGAGGAGTACGAAGACGAAGAGATGGAGGACGAGATGTTTGAAGATATGGCGGCGGAGAGGGCGATGATGGACACGTCTTCGAGCGATAGGGAGGAGGACGATGCAGATTTTGCGAGCGAAGACGAGGAGACGGACGAAGATTTAAGCGACGGAGAGGAAGATTTTGTAGAATTGAGTGAAGATGAGATCGACGCGTTAGCAAAGGAAGCCGCAGAGCATGAAGACAAAGGGAACGAGAGCGGCGAAGAGGATGAGGAGGAGAGTGATGATGAAGACGACGACGACAATCGTGACGAGAGCGAAAACGAAGAGAGTGGAGAAGATGGGATGTCGTCGGATGAGAGTGAAAGCAGAGAAGAATCCTCGGATTCAGACGGAGATTATGAATACGACGAACGCTTCGATCCGAAAAATTTACCGAAAGACGCCGAGCTCTTCCTCCAAAGCGATTCGGAAGAGGAGAAGATGTTCGATGAAGCGTTGGCGAAAGTTACAGAGGAAGAAATGCTTCGAGAATCGTCTGAATCCAGAAGTAGTGATGACGATGAGTCGTCGTCTTCCTCGTCAGAATCTGAGTCCGAAGATGATGACACCGACACCGACGACGATGAGGAAGTAGACGAGGAGCTCAAGATGAAAATTCAGAAGCAACTCAAAAAAGAGTTTGCCGATCCAGTTTCATCCGAATCCGAATCGGAGTCGGGATCGGAATCGGAATCCGAAGAAGAGGACATCCAAGGAACGGCTAAAAAACCAGCGCCGACTCCAGGAAAGAAGAGAAAAGCTGAGGAGGAGGAGGAGGAGGAGGAGGAGGAGGACGACGACGAAGACGACGACGAAAGTTCTTCTTCCTCTTCTTCCTCCTCTTCGTCTGAAAAGGAAGCGAAACCTTCTGCGTCAACTAAAATAAAGGAAACAGATAGAAAGAGCCAACAGGAGTCAGAATCTGGCGACGATGATTCATCGTCATCTGAATCTGAATCGGAAGAGCCTATAAAAGGCATCGGCCAGAAGAAAGTGAAGTCTCCTGCTTCCACGCGAAAGGAACTCTTAGAAAAACCCAAGAAAGAAGCGTCTTCCGATGAATCATCATCATCATCATCGTCATCATCTGAAGATGAAGAAGAAGAGGAGGAGTCTAGTAGTAGTAGCAGCAGCGACAGTTCGTCTTCTTCGTCATCCAAGGAAGAAGAAAAACACCCAAAACAGAAGAAAGAAGAAAAACCACAGCAAACTACGTCGGAGAAAAACGCAGAGCAATACGCCATCGATTTGATCAAGTACTTGAAAGCACACGGGAAAACAAAGATGGCCGCGTTAGGCGGGAAGGTAAAGAAACCGCAGTCGATAACGATGAAGTTCAAGGACTTCGTGAAGATGCGTCCAGACGAGTTCAAAATTAGCGGCGAAGATATTGAATTAGCGTAGTAAGATCAACGCGTGCTGTCATTCAATTTTAGAGCGGTGTTGTTACGTTCTGTAGTAGTTGAAATTTATTAATATTCTCTTTCTGCTGTATTATTTTTACTCTTCTGAAATTAAAATCCCGAGGCAGCACCGGTCGTTGCTCTCGGAATCGCAAACCATCCCGTGCCGTTGTTGATAGACATGAAGAAGTCGCAAAACACGAGACTCAAAATCGCCATCAACTTCATCAAAATGTTCAATGCCGGTCCGCTGGTATCCTTCAACGGATCGCCAACGGTATCGCCAACGACCGCGGCTTTGTGGCACTCCGATCCTTTCTTTTGTCTTTCCGAAATCATAATCATAGACCCATCCATGTTTCTTAAAATCTCCCCCGTATACGGTCCGTCCTCTGGATCGTCTCTCGCGCGCGAACGCTTCGGTACGTCAATGTACAAGCCACCTTTTTCGACGTACTTCTTGGCGTTATCCCAGGCACCTCCAGTGTTCGAGGCGGAGACGGCGAGTTGCACACCGGAGGCTAACCCACCGGCAAGTAAACCGACAACGGCTTCGACGCCAAACAAGGTACCCGTGATGATCGGCGCAGCCATGACAAGGCATGCTGGCGGGACCATTTCTCTTAAACTCGCGTCCGTGGAGATTTTGATGCACCTGGCGTGATCCGGCGGCGCATGACCTGGAGCACCTTCAAGCAATCCTGGGATGGTATCAAATTGTCTCTTGACTTCTTTAACCATCTCCATTGCAGCAATACCGACCGACTTCATTGTCATGGCGGAGAACCAATACGGAAGCATACTTCCGATGAGCAAGAACGCAAAGACCACCGGGTTGAGCATGTTGACGCCGTTTTCGAGAACTTTCGATCGTGTGACGAATGCCGCCGACAACGCCAACGATACCAACGCCGCAGAACCGATGGCAAAACCCTTGCCAATCGCCGCGGTCGTGTTACCGGCCGCATCTAATGCGTCCGTCTTGTCTCTGACCGAATCCGGTAGCTCCGCCATTTCGGCAATGCCACCGGCATTGTCGCAAATCGGACCGTACACGTCAATCGCTAAGCAGGTTGGCAACGTGCCCAACATACCCAACGCACACAAAGCGACACCGAACATATCCGCCATAGAAAAAGCGATGAACACGCACAACGCGAGCATAGAGATTGGTATCACGCACGATTTATAACCCAATGCTAAGCCGTAGATGATGTTCGTCGCGGCACCGGTTTCCGTTGATCTTGCGACTTCTCTCACTGGAGCGTACGAGTGCGAAGTGTAGTATTCAGTGACAAAGCCAATGATTAAACCACCCCAAAGACCAGCGGCGATGCATGCAAACGCTGCGTGCGGGCCGTTCGTGACGCACTTGGACGAGACAACGCCATCCACGCAGGCCACGGCGAAGGTTCGACCACCCAAGTAAAACTCTTGCGGCATGAAGATGCGACACAATGGGTACACGCACATAGTCATCGCAAACGTCGAAAAAGTCAACTGCTTCTTCAAAACTTGTTCCACGCTCGCTTCATTTTTCACCGGATCTAAATCAGTCGCAATGAAGGATACCGCGGCACACGCCAAGATGCCGATGGACGAGATGTACAGCGGAAACATCAACGTATCCCAACCGGCGGAGACTAAATCCACAGATTCCGCACCAATGACTAAAGCGGCACACGTTGCTTCCGCGAAGGAACCGAATAGATCAGAACCCATACCTGCAACATCACCGACGTTATCGCCTACGTTATCGGCAATCGTCGCCGGATTTCTGGGGTCGTCTTCTGGGATACCCGCGACAACTTTCCCAGCTAAATCCGCGCCAACATCCGCAGCTTTGGTGTAAATGCCTCCACCAACTCTTCCGAACATGGCAATAGATGACCCACCCAAGCCAAAACCAGCGATGCACTCGAACAATTTGACCGCTTCGCCGCCTTGAATGCTAAACGCGCCAGTGTAGCAAATCATGATGAAGTACATCACCAACAATCCCAAACCGGACAACGCAAAGCCCATAACAGCGCCGCCTCTAAATGCGCAATTGAACGATTCTTTCCACGCTTCGCTGTTGCTCTCTTTCGCTGCATTCATAGTGCATCGAGCGTTGGAGAAGACTGCGATCATCATGCCAATGTAACCGGAAACCATACTCGTCACCCCGCCGACCACAAACGCGAAGGCCGTGAGGGAGCCAACTTTAAAGTCCCATCCATCGTCGGTTCTGGAGACAAAAATGGAGATAAACACGCCCATAGCGGCTAAGAAGTACACGCACATGCGATATTCCGCGGCTAAAAACGCTTTGGCCCCTTCTTGAATGTCCCGGTAAATCTGCCTCAACTTGCGGTACTGATCTCCCCCATTGGAACCCGATTCGAGTTCATCCACCGATTCCATGCGTCGCATCAGCAAATCGTCGTCGTCCTGACCTCTCGTCGCTCTGTACAATTGAATCCTGTTGATCTTCTTGTACATGAAAAACGCAAAGATTAAGCCGAAAACCGCCGGAGTGATGACGAGTAAAGACCCCATGATTTCTTCCAAGACCAAAGAAGAGTTTAAAGGCCCTCCTTGCAATGGCATCACCAGGATAAAAACAGTGCTGGACCACTTCACGTGCACCTAAACGCGGAGGGAGTAGGTGGGGGCTACCGAAGACTCTCGCCGCGCGACGTCGCTTCCGTCTCCGTTGGTCTCGGCCTCGCTCTCGCTGGTGGTGTCGCACGTCCCTTTTTCTCTTCTCGTGCGCGCGTGGTGCTTGACGACGGACGACGTGCGATTTGTGATGATGTGGATTTCTTTTTTAATTAATCTTTTCGTCGTCAAAGGAAGGCGCTTTGTAAAAGGAGCACAAATTTTAGCCGCAGATTTTTATCAAAAAATGTCAAGTTTTGTCCCAAGAATCGAACACCAACAATGAACAACGAAAAATGAATAATCTGAGGAACGACGGGGAATTTGGGGAAAAAAATGGAACCAAAAGGAGTCGACTTGTGTCACAAAAAAGTGCACCTTTTGTAAAGTCGTCGTCAAGAAAATAAGCACTTTTACGATTTCCGGACACAGTATTTGGTCGAGAGGGGGTAAACGACGTAGAAAAAAGATTACGGTGGTCGTCGTACGCCGCGGCGCGCGTACTGTACTCTACATTTTTATTACACTATCTCGCCGTCTTCGGCGGCGTCTTGGATGATCATCGGCATTTCTGCGTCTGGTTTTTGTTCTATTTTTCTTCCTTGGTTTGAGTTGCTCTGCGTAGTACTGTCGTCGGGAGGTTTTTGCGCGGCGGCGGCGGCTTCTTTTTGTTCTACGACGACGTCTTCGCCCGGGAGTTTCGTGATGCTCGATAAAGCGATCTCTAAAGCTTCCAACGCCTCTTTCGTTTCTCGTTCCTCTTCTTCGCTCTCTTTTTCCAACCGTGCGATTTCATTTTCGAGGTTTTTCAACGCGGCTTCGGAGACTTTCTTTTCCGGCAGTTTGCTAATCTCGGCTCTTAACTTTTCGCGTCGCTCTTCCGATTTCCCGTCTTCCCTTAACGATTTCACCTCTACTTTCAACTTTTTCACCTCCTCTTCCGTCTCTTCAAATTTCTTCTTCAAACGCAATGCCTCTTTTTCGTACGTCACACCTTCTCTCTCCGCCACTCTTTCGGAGTGTTTCAACTTCCTCAAGACGTCTTGCTCGTACTTCTTAATCTCTCTTTCCAAGTTTTTCCGATGGTCGAGAATGACATCTTCGTTTTCTTCGCAACCAATCGATTTGCCCAACTTTATAAACGCTTTCGCGATTAAATCTACCGGCACGTCTTTCCCCGGGACGCCCGACGCTTGCCCGATTTTCACGTTACGTTTCAACATCTCCATCAGTCTCGCTTGGATTTGCACGTTTTCTGCGGGAGCACTCGTCGTCGGCGACGTCGATGGGTCCTCATCCATCGCGGTCGCTCCTTCTCTCCGCGCCTCCTCGTTATTCTCCTTTCCGTCTTCTTCTTCTTCCAACGACGGCACGACCGGCGGCGGTTCCGGCGTCGCGCCTCCTCCTCCTCCTCCTCCTCCTTTGTTTCCACCATCAAAACCGCTGCTCTTTTTTGGCGTCGAATCGGGGGAGACGAATTTCGTGTGCGTGGCGTCGTTGTCCGTGATTGTCGTCGTCACGCGCATCTTCGTCGTCTGAGTCGTCGTCGTCGTCTGAATCGTCGCGCCTCTTCCTCCGGTTCCTCCGGTTCCTCCTCCTCCTCCTCCTCCTCTTTTCGGAGGCATCTTTTTCTTTTCTTCTTCTTCTTCTTCTTCTTCTTCTTGTGCAAAACACAAAGTTATTAAAGAATTCATTTCACCTTTTGTCTTTCCATGTAAAAAAGGCTGTTGTTAAACATTTAGGGTTTTACGATTTTTTTTTTTTGAAAATTTTGTTTCAAAAGTGCAGTCTTTTTCAAACGCACGAGACAGGAGGAGGAAGAACTTAAGGAGAGGAGGAGTAATCTTTCCAATAAAAATCATCAAAAATCACATCGGTCAAAAGAGATACGCACACTCCTCGGCTAGAGGAAGAGACGAGAGACCACGACCGCCCTCGAGACGACGACGACGACGACAGAAAAAGAAGAAGAAAAAAAGATGGTGATGGTCGCCTCCAACTCCGGCGTCATCGGGAAAGGGAACGCGTTGGAAACGATTTCGAAAGAAGTGACGCAATCGGGGAGAGGATTGACGACGCTCGTCGTCCTGTGGGGAATAGTCTCGTGCGTGCAAATCGCGAACATGCGGTCGAAACAAGACATCGAATACACGTCGTCGCTGATGCCGCAAGAAAACGTCGCCGCGTGGGCGTGCACGTTTTCAGCGGTTGCTGGAGCGTGCGCACTCGCGTATGCGATTCAATTGGCGAAGTCTGTGCTCGCGCAGCCGGCGGGAAACGCGAAAATGCAAGAGATCGCGAATGCTATTCAAGAAGGGTCGAGAGCGTTTTTGGCGACGGAGTATAAATGGCTGTCAGTTTTTTGCGGAGTGACTTTTTTGTTCGTGTGCGCAGGGATTTCCGTGAGTACGGGAATGTGCTTCCTACTTGGGGCGGGTTTGAGCGCGGCAACGGGGTGGATGGGGATGAGCATCGCCGTGAGAGGTAACGTGCGAACCGCGGCGGCGGCGGTGCACGGATTAGACCCGGCGTTGCGAGTGGCGTTTAACACCGGGACTGTGATGGGGATGTTGGTGGTCTCGTTTGGTATTTTGGGATTAGCCGTGGCGTTTATCGTTTTCGAATACATGCAGAATAGCGCGCAAGATGCGTTGACGACGTTAGCCGGGTTTGGGTTCGGCGCGAGTTCGATTGCTCTTTTCGCGAGAGTTGGCGGGGGCATTTATACAAAAGCCGCGGATGTTGGGGCAGATTTAGTTGGTAAGGTGGAAGCGGGGATTCCAGAGGACGATCCTAGGAATCCAGCGACGATTGCGGACAATGTCGGGGATAACGTCGGGGATGTCGCCGGCATGGGCGCGGATTTATTCGAGTCATACGTCGGGTCCATTATCGCCGCGGCAACGTTAGGATTAGAAATCCATGGGCAACGAGGGGTGGCTTTGCCATTTTATATCGCAGGTGGGGGTATTTTCTGCGCAATTATCGGGACGTTGTTCGTAAGAACACAAGAAGGCGCGAGCCAGGAACAATTGTTGACGGCGATGCGAAACGGAACGATTTCCGCGAGTTTGTGCGTTTTGATGTTTTGTGGGTTTGTGATTCCCGCGATTGGGATCGCGACGCCTTTGAAGGTGTATTTTACCGTTTTAACTGGGTTGTTGGCGGGTATTCTGATTGGTGCAGCGACGGAGTATTCCACGTCGCACGCGTTTTGGCCGACGAGGAGTATCGCCTCGGCGGCGGAAACCGGGCCGGCGACGGTTTTGATCCAAGGTTTGGCCGTTGGTATGTTTTCCACGGCGCCGCCGATCGTTATTATTGTGGTTGCAATTATTATTTCGATGTCGTTGGCTGGTGTGTTTGGCGTTGCGATTGCCGCAGTTGGTATGTTGTCGACGTTGGGTGTCACGTTAGCCACGGACGCGTACGGACCGGTGGCGGATAACGCCGGAGGCATCGCAGAAATGGCAGAGATGCCGCCTGAAATCAGAGACCGAACGGACGCATTAGATGGTTTAGGAAACACCACTGCGGCGACTGGTAAAGGGTTTGCCATTGGTTCCGCGGTGTTGACCTCGTTGGCGTTGTTGACTGCGTTTCAAAAAGCCGTTTCTATTAAAGGCACGAATTTATCCGTCGATATCATCGCCAACACGAAAGTCATGCCGGGTTTGTTGATTGGCGGAGTCTTGCCGTTTATATTTTCTGGGTTTACCATGTTAGCAGTTGGTCGATCGGCTGGGTCGATCATCGAAGAAGTCAGAAGACAGTTCCGCAACGGTATCTTGGAAGGTTTGGTGAAGCCAGATTACGCTGCGTGCGTCGACATTGCGACGAAAGCGAGTTTGAAAGAAATGATCGCCCCGGGTGTGATGGCGGTAATTATACCAGTCATGGTTGGTATTTTTATGGGACCAGAAGCATTGGCGGGAGTTTTGACTGGCAGTATCATCTCTGGATCCACGATGGCGATTATGATGGCTAACGCCGGCGGCGCATGGGATAACTGCAAAAAGTACGTGGAAGCGGGCGCACACGGCGGGAAAGGTTCGGAGTGCCACAAAGCAGCAGTGGTTGGTGATACGGTTGGCGATCCGTTCAAAGATACCAGTGGGCCGAGTTTGAACATTTTGATCAAGTTGATGAGTGTCATCGCTTTAGTTATGGCACCGTTGTTGAAAAGAATGTGGGTTGAAATTATCTAATAAGCACACGTGATGACGATGGCGATAGAAACAATTGAAAAACTACTAATACTGCTACCATTCGATACACAATGCCTTCTCTGCTGTTCTAAATCTATTACATGCTTTACTACATTCTTTAATCTTCCATCTCGTCGTCGTCTTGGTCGTACATTTGGAATCCTCCTTCTGTATTGTCTCTCAAATCAATCGGATTGTCGTCGTACTCCTCATGCGGCACGTGTCGAGGTAATTTCAACGCGGAAATGTCAATCAAACACAACTCTAACATTTCCTGAGAAAGCTCGCACGATGGATTCAAACCCAACGCTTTGTGGTAACTCGCCACGGCGTTTTCCAAACTCGTCACGTCTACGAAATTCGCCTTCATCTGGTATGCGAAACCTAACGCGCTGTGCGTAGACGAAATGTTTGGCCTTAACGCTATGGCTTGTTCGTAACACGCGATGGATTCTTCGAATCGTTTCAGTTTTCGCAAACAGTGCGCTAAGTTCACGACGCACGGTTCCCACCGTTCCAACTTTTGCGAGCTCAATCGAGCGGCTAACGCGACGACGTCGTGTTCTTCCGATTTCATCATCGCGTTTGCCGGCGGACTCGTACTGATGCTCGCGCTCGACCCTCCCCCAGTAGCTAACCACAACGCATCTCTCAAGAACTGTTCGGCTTCTAAATACTCTTTGCGTTTATACGCGGAAACCCCCAACTCGTTTTGGACCAATGCGTCTGTTGGGTTCAATTCCGCCGCTTTTTCAAAGAAGCTTCGCGCAAAGGAAGCGTTGTTCGAACCGCGACTGTATTCCATCCCGGCACACAAAACGGGCACGTGCATTCCTGGAAACAATCTCGAGGCGGTTCGATACGCCGCGACGGCTTGGTCGGATTCGTCTTGCATGGCGAAAGCATGGCCAAATGCAATCCAAGCCGGCGCAAACGCCTGATCCGCAATCGTTGATTTCCCGAAATACCGTCTAGCATCGTCGAACCGTTTCGCAACGAGGTAATAACACCCAACCGCGTACCATGAAATCGCGTGTTGAGGATACAAAGCGGTTAAATCGTGCGCAATCTTGTACAAATCGTTCGATTTTTTCAAATCCACCGCCGACGCCAGGTATGCCGGCAACGATTCCACGTCGTACCTCGACGGCGAGGACGATTTAGCGGCTATTCTTTGCATCTCTTCGTAACACTTGCGAGTTTCGCCTCTATTATAGAGCCATTCAGCACGTTTCGCTCGCAAAAATGGCGCGTCACGCAATAGTTCGAGTTCTGGAGAGAGAGAAGAAGAGGACGACGCCGTCGTTCCAGAAACTGGCGTCATTTCGTTTTGATGTTGCTGCGATTGCATCTGCGTCTTCTTCCTCGGACTCCTCCTGGACGGCGAAAGCGTCTTCGTTGGACTTTCTTCCACCGGCGTGCTTGAACCTTTGAACCTAACACCATGTTCTTCTCCTCTTCTAAGAGTATTCGTAGAATCTCTCAACGCGGCGCCGAAATCTCCCTCTTCAAACCTCCCAGAGACGGCGTCGTACATCGCTCGCATCCACTCGTCCCCTTCCTCAAACCTTAAATTCTGTACCACTTCCTTTTCTTTCTTCATCGGCAGCGCGTGCGATTTCGTCAACGCTTCGTAACTGTCGTACAACATCGGATCTAATATTAGAGATATTTGAAACCATCTGGCACTCGCGTTCCGAGCGTCCAGTTGGTCGTGCACTTTCCCTCGAATGTGCGCCGATATCGCGCGTAAATGGTCTAACCCGTCGTTTTGTTTCATCGCCGTGTTTTCCCCATCGTTTTCGTTTTCGTTATATACAGATGGCGTACCAACATGATTCGCCCCTACGACGTCTCCCATAAATGCGTGGTTCGACGCGCCAGACGATCCGAAGTCTACTAAACCGTCCAATTCGCACATCTTCAAACAATCGTCGAATTTTCGAGATTTATAGAGACATCGAGACGCTAATACCGTCATCTCTCCGAATCTTTCCAATAAATGTTCCGCATGTTTCTTCACGATTTCCATCGCTCGCGCGTGTTGGCCGTCCTCGTGGAGGATGGACGCGAACGCGTACACGTCCGATTTTCTCTTCTCTTCCAATTCCAATTCGTCCTCTTCTTCTTCTTCTTCTTCCTCCTCCTCTTCGCGTCGTTTTTTTCGTTGGTCTGTTTTCCGCGCGCCTCCTCCTCCTCCTCCTCCTTCCTTCGTCTTGGTTTTCTTCGCGAAAGTCGTCGTCGTCTTCTTCGAGCTCATCACCACGCAATTTTCCGCGAAAAATAACGCGGACGACCTCAGCCCGTGCGCGTCGCGTCGCGCGTCGTCCCTTCGTTTCCGCAGCTTTTCTAAAGTGCGCCGGAGGACGACGCCTTTTTTGTCGACGCTCCTCGCGGCGACGGCGTCCTCCTCGAGGTCTCCTTCGTCCATCGTAATATCGTTCGAGAAACGATTCTTCTTCTTCTTCGCGTTTTTTTTTGGAGTTTTTTTTTCTCTTTTTTCTTTTTTTGAATTTTTTTTATGCAATGAGTTTAGGGTTTTCATGAGTCTTTAAAAAAAAGCTTGATGAAGTTTTATCATCATCGGTCACCTTTTGGGAAAAAGCCCCAGAAAAAAAAAGAACGCCAGCCTTCGTTGCTCAAAGGCATAGAGACGACGACTTCAAACACACGCATTGACGCTCTCGTCTTGTTGAACAAAAACATAGCGATACCACGACAACGACATGTTAATTTCCAAAGCGAACAGAAACGAGGTGTACAAGTACCTCTTTAAAGGTAAGATTTTGTCGTCGGACGAATTTTTGGATGTCGTTTTTTGGCCCTAGAAATGGGGGTGATCTTTGCCTTCTTTTCCGCTCGTCTTTGGATGGAATCTATGCGCTTTAGGACTCGCACGCGTGCTCACCATCGCGCTTTTACCACTACTCGTTAACGAATACACAGAGGGCGTCGTCTACGCGAAAAAAGATTACTCTTTACCGCAACACCCAGACATTCCAGTGCCAAACTTGCAAGTCATCAAACTCATGCAATCGTTCAAGAGCAAAGAGTACGTCAAAGAAATCTTTTCGTGGCAGTACTACTACTATTACTTGACCAACGAAGGCATCGAGTACTTGAGAGAGTACTTGAACTTAGGGCCGGATGTCGTTCCTGACACGTTGAAGAAGTCCGCGAGGCCGGCTGGGGAAAGACCGGGCGCCGACGCCGGGAGAGGCCGAGGCGGCTTTGGTGGCCGAGGCGGTGGCCGAGGCGACCGCGAAGGGTACCGATCGGAAAGACCGGCGTTCGGTAGAGGCGGGTAAACAAATGTTTTGGCTTCTATGCTGGGTTAATTCCTTATAGATGAATTGAAATATTGCATACGTATTAATATGTGATAACGCACAAAGGAGAAATTTTAGAATTGTTCTTACTTTACCAGGGTACAACGTACCCCCACTATCATTCATCTTTCGTTCTCGCGCGCGGCGCTTTTTCTCTTACGTACATGCACTTGCCCTTTTGTGTTAAATCTTTGCAATCGCAGACGCGTCGACGTCTTCAAACTTCTTGTCCTCGAACCATTTCACAATTTGCTTGGCGTATTTATTCACGCCGCCTTTCTCATCGCTTTCAATGTTTAACACCATCACCGGGTCGTGTAACGAGGAACGCAACAGAAACCATCCTTTACCTTCGCTTTCTGCTCTGATGCCTTCAAAGTTTTCCTTCGCGCAGACAAAATTTGGTTCGAAATATCCATTTTCGATGGCTTGTTTAAACCGTTCGATCACGTCCGAACCGACTTTTTTAAACTCAGGGTTTGCTATTTTCAATCGAACCTCCGAGGACTCCAACGGTTCTTTCAAATTCTCTAAAATCTCCCCAATACCACCACCACCCGTATTCTTCCTTTTCACCGCCTCGATGATTATCTTCACCGCTAAATACGCGCCGTCGTCCAAGTTGTAGTTTTCTTTCATCGCACCGTGGCCGGAAGTTTCAATCATTAATGGTGCGCTGATACCTTTCGAGTTCAACTCTATGCCTTTATTAATCACGTTTTTATAACCTCTCATGTACCTTAAGTGTTTCCCGCCTTCGTTTTCAATGAATGTTTTCAACCCGGAAGAGGTAACCGAATCTGTCACAATCGTACTCCCCGGTTCTTTTTGCAAAGCGATGTGCGACAACACCGCGATCAACTTGTTCCGATTAATCTCCTTCCCGTACGAATCAATTACCGCCGATCGATCGACATCGGTATCAAACACAATGCCCAAATCCGCCTTATTCGCCAAAACCGCTTTCGTCGCCGATTCCATCGCCTCTTTCTCTTCTGGATTTGGCGCGTGATTCGGAAACATCCCATCCGGATCTAAAAACTGCGATCCGGTACAATCCGCCCCCAACGGTTCTAAAACTTTCGACGTGAAGAACCCACCGCTCCCATTCCCCGCGTCCACAACAATCTTAAACCCTTTCAACGGTTTGTCCGTGCCATCGTTAATACCTTCGATAATTTTGTCCCTTAGAATCGAACTGTACTTGTCAATGTATGGCCTCGATTCGATGTTCGCTTCTGTGCCTTTCGACATCTCCTTCTCCGCGTCTGCGATATACTTTCCTGCTCTTTCGCACATGAACTCTACATCTTTCTTATCCAACCCTCCATCTTTGGTAAAGAACTTAATCCCGTTCCTATTGAACGGCAAATGGCTTGCCGTGAGCATCACACAACCTTCGTACGCCGGGCCGAGCTCTGGATAATCCACGGTGGCAAAGAAACACGCCGGAGTGGTCGATAGTTCGCAATCGATCGCTTTACCGTTTTTAAATTGCACACCCAAAGCAAACGCGTCTTTTAAAGTTGGACCGGATAATCTAGGATCTCTGCCAATACCAACACTCACATCGCCTTTAATCTTTTTCTCCTCTCTCAACCATTCCACAAAGGCACAGCCTAAACAAAATACCGATTCTGGAGTGATGGTGATTGGTTCGTTTTCGATGCCGTCTAACGCGACGCCTCGGACGTCCGAACCGTTTTGTAAGCGTTTGAGAGAGTCTGGAGTGGTTTTAGGCATCATCATTTGCGCGGATGTGATGTTTGGGATGATCGCGCGCTTTTGTTGTTGTCTCTGCTGACGGCGATGAAATGCCGTTAAAATTCCAATGCTCTTGTTTTTTTGCGTGCCGTGAAATTGAGAGGACGTTCTTCTTCTCGAAGGAGCGTCGATCGCACAAAAGCTGCGGATGACACGCATTTACTACCGGTATTCTTTGCGCGAGGACGATCTGGTGGTGCGCTGTGCTCTTTCAGAAGCACGCGAAGAGTGAGGATTTTTCTCGAAAAAATTGGAGAGAAAAATATCTCAAAAATTTGTGTTGACTCAAATCAAAGCGTGTCTTTTCAATAATAATATATAATAATAATGAATGAGCGTGTCTGTGCATGTTCTTTTCGTTTCATCTCGCTATAATTTTACAACTAGATCTTCTTCCTCTTCCATATTCTTCGTCTGAGTATCAATCTTATTTCTCTTTGAGGGCGGAGGGAATGACGACTTTCTTTGGAGAAATCCCTTTCTTTCTATTTCGCTTCTTGGCGGGAGGCTCCAACGCTGCCCTGTCTTCCTCACTGTTCGTCACGTCAAACAGCGACTTTTTGTTACCTGAAGTTGTCGTCGCCGCCGCCGTCGATTTCTTCTTTAGCGTCGACTGACATGCTTCATCTTCTACGATAGACTGGATCGTAAACGCGTCGTCGTCGTTTCCACCACCACCACCACCTTGTCTCGTTTCTTTGTTCTTGGACGGCGAGGTGAGTTTTCCAGTTCTTCCCAACAGCTCCTCTCGCGTCGCCTCTTCTCTGTGCGGCATAATCCCTGGCTTATTTTTCCTCTGTTTACACAACTCTTTCCACCCCTGCACGTCCAACGCCATCACGTGTGCAATTCTTTCCTCTTTTTCCGTTTTCTCTTGTTTCTCTTTCGAATTTCTTCTCACCACCGACGGTTGGCCTTCCTCTCTTGTAATCGACACTTGTCCTTGCGAGACTAAAAATGACAACGTGAAGACGTTTTCTACAAACTGCGCGAACGATTGTCCATTAAACACCGCGTCGATGACAGGACACTGGGAGTTTGGAAATTTATTCAATTCTTTGACCATGCGTTGCATGTTCTTCGCGGTGGTCTTCTCGTGGTCGTTTTTAGTCGATTCTAACTCCTCTGGTTTCGCCAATTCGCCGAGGACGACTTTTTGTGCTCGCTGGGTCATTTTCCGTTCCTTAATTTCCGTGTTCATGACACCATCCCTGTGTTTGTAAGTAAAACAAGAAGAAAAGAAGGTGAGCACATGAAAAGAAACACGATCGGTGCACACGAATCTTGCGCGCGCGCGCGCGCGCAAGATTGAGAGAGCGAACGAAGAAGGAATACAAAACACAAAAAAAAACTACTCACATAAAGTCCATCGTCTCCACCCCAAAGCAATATTTACTCGCCGCCGACCCTAACGCCGCCCAATCCATTGCCCCGTCACTCACAAATTCCGCATCTTCATCCGCCAGCGTTTGCTCGTCCTTTCTTCTCCCTCGCATGAACAAACTCGTCAACCCGTTCAACACTTGACTGGTTGTATATCGACTCCGTCCGTTTTGGTTCAAATTCTTACTCATATCGTGACCGATCCCGGTTAAAACGCTCACGATTTTCAAATCCAACTCCTGTTCTCTCGTTTTCATCCCAACGTTCGTGGTGTTGTACACCTCCTCGACTTTATCGATCATGGTCGCTAATTTGCGAGAGTTGACTTGTTTCATCTCCTCGCGATTCGTTTCGATGTCCCTTTGCATCAGCCGGTATTTCGTTCGCGTTTCTCGACGAGACATTTGATTCGATCTCGCGTCGTCCAAAGCCGCCGCATCAACCATTTCCGCGACCCCGCCGCCCGCAGGGAGTGGCGCCACTCCTCCATCTCGTCGATCCCCCATACTACTGCTCGTCAAAGCACAGGCTTTTGTGTCACCGAGATAGATGCGCGCGCGCGTTGTTTTGTGCCAAAGTTGATTGATTTTCCTTTTGTGCGCACAAGAGCTTTTTGTGAGGACTTTTGAAAAACGATCGTGCTGACAAAGAATTTTTGTCTCGTTAATGTGAAGACGAGATTTAAATTCAAAAAAGACACTCGTATTTTTTTTAATACTAAGAAACCATCGAGTAGAGGGAGTCTTTAAATAATAATACACTCTTTAACAACACACGAGATACAGAAAGAGAGCGAACAGCATGTACTACTACTACTACTATTACTATTACTATTACTAGTATTATTACTATTACTACTGTTGCGCGCGAGTTCTGTTCTCTTTCGAGAGATGTCTGAGATGTCTCGTTACCAAAAACTTTTCCGACCGTACTTCGTATGCGCTCTCACTTTCCTCGCCAGCTCTTTCACCGTGCTGTAATACGCGTCGCCGATTTCCGCCGGTCGTTGGTACGTGAACTGTTTCCAGACTTTGTCCATGACTTTTCTGCGTCGTTCGCGCTCTTCTTCGGGCATATCTCTCATGGTTTCTAGGATGTCCGAGACGTCTTTTTCTGGAATTTTTAGCGCGAATTCGCTGTAGTTGATTTCGGATTCGAACGGGAATTCGATGTTGTCGGCGATGATTATCGGGATGCATCGAGTCATCACGGCTTGGTAGAAACGGAGCGTCCAAGGGGTCCAACCTAATGGGTTTAAGCAAAACACAGATTCGGTCATTTCGCGGACGTAACAGTCTCGGTCGCAGTCTTTGACTTTAGTGTCATAGATGACGTCTGTGGCATTTTGGAAGATCTTCTTCAGTTTCGGACGCAAACCTTTACTGTACGCGAATCCAGCCGGATGGTCGATGGTCCCGCGAAACATGGCTAAGATTTTCCGTTTGGGAGGGTTCTTCACCAACTCGTTTCGATGCTCTTCCAAGTACAATCTTTTGTCGTACTCTAAACCAGGGATAACGATATCTTTCCACGTGTCGAATTGCGGTAACGTCCGATCGCCTTCCGGCGTTAAATAAATTGAGTGCGGTATTTCCTTTTGCCAATCTCGAAAAATCGTCGGTCCTCTCGCTCCGGCAAAGACGAAAACGTGGTCTCTCCCATCCGTTCGGTTAAAATACGGCCATTTACCTTTCACGTGCGACAAAACTTCCAAAAAATACTCGTTCGTTTCTTCCATGGCTTGCCCTTGATTCTCGTGTCTCAACATCTCTCTCGACCATAAGAAGCACTCGCCGTACTGCGGCACGAAAAACAAATCCGCTTCGTCTGGGTTCATCGTCCTCACCCCATTTTTATCGTCCCTGAAATTCCTGTGAAACCATATCTCTGTTCCATACTGGTCGCGTTCGCACCTCCCGTATCTCTTCGCCAACTCGCTCGTGAACTGTTTCGGCACGTCGTAGACGAAGACCTTCGGAAACGCCTTCTTCGAAGATTCGGAGGACTCTTTTTCGAACACGTTCAACCGTTTCGGACAGTTCACGTTCGTCCCATCTTCGTTGCACAGATTCACCTGTTTGCTCATTTTCTTATAACTCAAGCTCTTTCCCGACGAAGATGACGACATCCCGAACCCGCTGGAATCTTCCCCGGCGAATTCGTCCAACGACCCGGCGTTTTTATCGTTCGCGTCCAACGCTCTCAACAAAGCGTCTCTCTCTCGCATCAGCGTCATCGCCTTCAACTCCGCATCGTGCGATAAAATATCCAACTGCACCGCGTAATTCACCGCTTTCTTCGCGTCTTCGTCCTCGTGTTCGCCGCCGTGTTGATTCTGGATCGATTTCGTGATTTTTTTCGCGTCGATTTTCTTCCTCTTCGTAATAAACGCCCCCCCGTCAAAGTTGTTTATTACGTCGTCGTCGTTGTCGATGGTCGTGAGCGCTAAAAGAAGTAAGAAGAGAGCGGCAAAGAAAGATTGAAAGACGGCGTGTTTGTCGAACCCCAACCACGACGCGAGGTGAGGATGTCGACCCCCAGTGGCGGGCGCTCTCTTCTTGCTCGAAGAGAAGAGCGGTGGACCCATTACATTTATGTATTGCGCGCGCGAACACCTTTTGTTGTGACGACATGATGAAATGCCTTCGAATAATAATGTGTCTCGTCTCTTCATTTTTGGTAGTACACAAATCTACTGTAAATAACTATTAATTAAAAAAAATGTGGAAACTACTACCACTCCCTACTACTAGTCGCTCTCAAAGTCGTCTCCGTCGGAAGCTGAAACGACGTCAAAATCGAAGGCGTCGTCGTCGAAATCTTCCTCGTCGTCGGCGTCATCATCCCCAAAATCTAAGCTTAATTGATGTTGTTGTTGTTGTTTCTCTTGTTTTTTCTCTTCCGCCGCGACGTTCGAAGGTTGCTTCTCGGCGACTGACGTCGGTTTCTCGGGCGCTTCGGCGAGAAACGCCAGCGGGTCACCGGGCTTCCACCCAACCGGTGGTTTCGGCACGCCACTCGGCCATGGTTGCCCGGGTTTCCATTGCATTAATCGTCGTATCAACTCTTCTTTCGGTAACTTGGCCATCTCTTCGATTTCTTTTTGTCTCTGTTGCATCTCTTCCTCTCGTTGTCGTTTTCGCGCGAGTGCTTGCTCCTGAACCAATGTCTCCTCGTGTCGTTTCTTCAACTGTGAAACTAAAAAATGTTCCTCCTGAGGTGCCGGTGGGAGTTGTCCACACAGTTGACTCACGCCTGGTTGGTAATTCAGAGGCGCGGAGGTTGTGTACGCGACGCGTCGCGCGTATTCGAGCAACGTCTCCATGGTCACCCCGTCTTCCTTTTTCGGGAATTCGATGTGTGATTGTAAGATTCCGTGCCGGCAATGGTCGATGGCGTCTTGGATTTTGGAAGCTCTTCGACGCAAGGAAAGCATCTCATTCTCTTCGCCAGAATGTGTCGTCGTCGTCGTCGTCGTGGGTTCCGTCGATCGCGCTCGCGAAGACGCTCGCTTTGACGCTACCATTGTTATATAGGTCACCACAATGATGAATGTCGATGTTGTGCGGTTACATTTTAGAGAAGAAGATTCTCGATTTTCCTCTTCTTTTCTTCGTCGTCAAACACCCACTTTAAAAAAGAGGAGAACGGAAGGCGCGAAATAGAAGAACACCTTCGATCATCAGAAAAACGAACGATTGATTCATTGGTGATCACAATTGGCCGATTGAGAAGATGCGTTTATAGTATGTATAATTATTCTAACTTGGCGTCCTCTAAACCTCTCACGGCGGCCATTCGTCTCAGCGATTGTACCCCATATTTTATTTTCAACGCAACCCAGTTCACCAAAAGCAACGCGATCATCCCAGCAATCCACTTGGAAAACTGTAACCAATCCTCCACGGTATTCAACGCGCCCAGCGAGAAAAAGCCAGTCACTCTCAACGCTTTCCTCACGTTATTTTGCATCGGAGTCAATACTTTCACGTTCTTGACCACGTTCGACTCGCCTTTCGTCACCTCTCTCGTCTCGCTCGCGAAATATTGAATCGTCACCGGTTCGACCACATACGTTCCCGCATCTTTCACGTTGTACACGTACGTCATTTCTTTCGTCTCTCCGACGTCTAAATTCGACAACTTTTGTTCCAAACTCTCTTCGTTCACTTGAAGCCATTTTCCGCCGTTTCGGTGCAGAGGCGCTTTGATGACCACGTTTCGAGCGTTGGCTAATCCCGCGTTCGTGGCCGTGACAGAGACGGTGACGTTCTCGCCTTGGACGAGCGCGTCTTTCGATACGGTCTGTTGTTGTTGTTGTTGTTGTTGTTGTTATGCACAAAGAGAGAAAGAGGATGAGAGTCAAAAATCGCGTCGCCAGCGCGCAGAAGAGGTGATGACTCTCGCATCATCGGTGGTTGAATTCGATCGGGGAACCGAGACGACAAAGAAAAAACGCGCGTTGAATCACGCACCTGTTGCACCAAAATGTGCGCGTTTTCCGACGCGAACGCGAAGGACGCGATGACGGTCGACGCCAAGACGCCAAAAAGTACCGTTTTTACGACCCCGGGCGACGACGATACTAAGACTTTTTTAGTAGTATGAGTAGTACTCGGTGACGAAGACATGATGATGATGGATGATGATGATGACACAAACGATGAATGAATGAATGAATGAATGAAGATGGGGGACGATTTTTTTTTCTTTTTTTTTGTGACAAAATGATGGAACGAAAAAGAAGATCAAAAAAAGAACTTTAGTATATGATGATGAAACGAGTACACATATACATATATATGTAAAGGAGAGGAGTAAAGAAGGAGTGACTACTACTCCTTTAGATGATGATGATGCGCGTGCGTCACGTCTACTCTCGCGTACCCGCCGTCGTAATTCAGCCTTTCGCTTTTCGCGACGACGGTTTCTTTCGCGGTTAAATGTTCCTTTCGAAAGTTCTCGAGTAACCGGTCCAACATGTCTCGGTTGCGCACGGCGCCGAGGAGGCGACAGCGGGAGTTTGGACAAAGAGAGAGGCGTCTTTTGATGACTTTTGGGAGGAGAGCGGCGTGATGGGATTCGTAGAGGCAATCGGAACCGAGGATGATGTCGTATGCGTCTTCTTTTTCGAGCGCGAGGAAGCCGTCGGGCGGTTTCGACGTCGTCGGCGTTCCCTCTTCTCCCGCTCCGTCCGCTCGCCAATCGAGCCAACGAACTTTTGTCGTCTTTTCTTCTCCTTCTTTTCCGACTAACTCGTTCCTCTTGACGGACTCTTCTAATGCTTCCAACAGAGGCGCTTCAAAATCTGACAACACGACCTCCTTCGCGCCTAACTTGGCCGCCGCTAACCCGACCAACCCGACTCCGGCGCCGAGTTCGAGCACCGTCTTGTCTTTCACGTCGATACCGACGCCGCTCTCTCCTTCTCCTTCTTCTCTCTCGTCGTCCAACTGCTCCGCCAACAACAACGCCGCCTTCCATAACTTCCCACCAACTCCGTTCGACAGTTTTGTTTCCAAAATCGATACCTCGACGCGTCCGTCTTTTATGGCGTACGTCTTCGCGCTCTTCTTCTTCTTCCGGTACGTCTCCAAAGCGTCGACGCTTTTTTCTAACAAAATTGAGACGTCTTCCTGGGGGTCTTTTTCCTCCTTCTTCTCGCACTTTCTCGCGCGAACTTTCTCCAGAGCTTCTCTCACTCTCCTTTCCGCCTCCGCGACTTCCGCTTCCTCTCCGTACGTCTCGTCTTCTCTCACTTTGAGCGTCAGATTGGAAATCGCTTTTTTGAGACTTTCCGAAGATAATGATGCGTCCAAAAAATCCTCCTCCTCCTTCTCCTCGACCGCGCTCTCGATGACGTCCAACCACTCGCCGACGCGTTCCCCGGCGACGAGCGACGCGTACCAGTCCCCTTCGTCCGCGAATTCATCGCTCGAAAACGATTCAGACGACGATTCATTCATTCACCTTTTTTTTTGCGTCTCATCCAATGTACTAAACTACTTTGAAGAGTCTCGTACTTGTAACTGTTTCGACCATCGTTGCAGGAGTAAAAAATATGTGTTACACTGAGATGGTGTTTGTCGACCGTTGAGGAGGAGGAGGAAGAAGGTGACTGAGAAAAAGTCAAAAAAAAAAAAGAGGCATTGAGAGAAAGAGAGAAAAAAATAACAAAAGAACAAAAGAAAAAAAAAGGAGGGGGAAAAAATAAGGGACAAAACAGCAGAGAAAGAGAGAGAGAGAGAGAGAGAGAGAGAGGGAAAAAATATCAAGGAAAAAAACACCCCCCATCAAATCGCGATCCCGCCCCGATTCAAATTGGGAAGAGTTGTTTCATGGGTTTGAAAGTTTGGCGCGAGAGTTTGAAGCCACATTGACGCCTCTTTCTTTGCCTTTTGACACCACCACCAACCGCGCTTTGGTGTCGTGCATTCGGGTGTCGTCGTCGAAGGCGTCGAAAAATGCCGCCGCCGCCGCCGCCGCCGCGCGAGCCTCCGCCGCGACAGACTGTTGTAAAGACACAAAAAATGCCTGCAGGAGCTGCTGAGACGACGACGACGACGACGACGACGACGGCGACGACGACGACCAAGAAGAAGAAGAAGAAGAAAACCCCGCCGCCGCCGCCCCCGAAGCAAGCGCCGCCTCCAAAATTCGCGGACGAAGACGCCGACGTGAACGCCATGGGCGAGAGAGAAGAAGCGATGAATCCGTTCACGAGCGTCGAACGCGTCGTGTCCAGGAAAACAACATCTTTAAGGAGCGGGATTGGACGACATCAAAATCGACAACAAAAATCGGAATCGACGAAAACGAAATTGGACGACGCGTCGTTTCAAAAACGAAATAATAATAATAATTGGGACGCCGAAGATGACGACGACGACGACAACATCAACGATGGATACTTGTTCGTGAAATACGTATCGATGAAACCGAAGATTACGATCTGGAAAACGTTTGGGTTCTTATTGCTCGAACTCGGGCTGGCGATTACGTTTATTTGCGGGTACACGATGATGGGGAAAGGCGTCCACGTGTACGATTTTTTGAATAAAGAATCGCACTACGACGCCGCGTGGTACATCGGGATGAGTTGTTTTGGAATCTTTTTTCTCCTGTGGCTATTAGACGCGGACGTTATTTTAAGACACGAGAGGAAGAAGAAGGTGAAAAAGAAGCTACAAGATGATAGTAGCGACGACGAGAACGACGAAGGACGAGTCGGGACGCGCGTCGCCGGCGACTCGACCAAAAAGAAGAACAAAACCGATGAAAATGAAAAGAGCGGAAAATCGAACTCTTCGAGCGGGAAGATGTTACCGTCCCTGAGAGAAGTGAGCGAAAACGATTTGCTCGATGCCAGCGAAGATGTGAAGAAGGATTATAAATTAAAAGCGATGGCTTTGAACTTGGTCATTTTGATTTGCGGCGTTGGTTTGTTCTGCGCGGCGCTGTTAGCGTCTGGGAGATACGTGACCGCACCAGTGGTTATTTACGTGCTGATCAAGATTGCTTTAACAGCGTTGTATAAGAAGGCTTTTTGTAGAGGCGTCTCTACGCGTTCGTTTATGGTTGCCGCGTCGAAAGCGTCGTTTTTTGCTGGAGCGTTGATCATCGGCGCGTGGTTCGTTTGGGTCTTCGCGATGGGAAACAATTGGGACAAAGAGAAATATACTTTTCCAAACCGCGTGTTTGAGTGCGATACGTCCGCCGCGGATGGGACCGATTCCGGGTGCGTCAGCGTGTATATGATGTGGATGTTACCTGGGGCAACTGGCTTTCTTGAGTTTCTCTTTGGCGCGACGGCGAATTTTCTCTCCCGACCAGGCGGAGCGGTAAGAATGATTGCCGTCTTGATGATGATTTTCGCTCTTGGGACGTACATTCAAGTGTCCATTTCTGGCGTAGAAATGGGCATCGCCGACGATATAATCCAATTTATCGTATTGTTCGTCGCGATGTTTCTCATGCTCTTGTTTGCAGCCGCCGGGAGGAAAAAGATTTCCAAAATTATCAAATCCACCGGAGTGGAGACGAAAGTGATGGCGGCCACGAACCACCCGATTATGAAAGGTTTCTTGTTATGCGCAATTGGCCCAGCGTTACCGGCTGGTATTTTAATCTCTGCCGTTTCGTCCGTCTGTCGACGGATTGGTTTGACGTTTCGACCGAAAATTGTGAACGAGAAAATTCCGGAAAACGAAAAAGATGGTTTAATCACGCACGAATGTCGCGCAGTTTTGCAATGGCTTTTTGATGCGCCGACAACGACAATTGTCTACGCCACGTGGATTGCGCTTTTCTATTTTATAATTTCCATTGGCGTCGGTAAAGGCGCAGTGATTTTCTTGGCGTGGTTGGTTTCCTATTTGAAATCGCAAGAAATATGGGTGGTGTTTGTGGTATTCTTCAGCATTGGCGTGTTTATGTTTTTACTTCCGCCAATCCCAGGTCCTCCGGTGTATTTAACCGGTGGCATTGTCATCGTCGGTGCTTTAGAAGACTCCATAGGTTTCTGGCCCGGCGTTATGATTTGCGGCGCAATGTGTTGGTTCGTCAAACTGTTTTCGTGCATGTTGCAACAAAAAGCCATCGGCGAGCCTTTGGGTAATCGCGTATCGGTCAGAGCCATGTGTGCTGTCAACACCCCTCAAATGCGCGCGATTAAAGTCATTTTGTTGCAGAAAGGATTACCGATTGATAAACTCGCCGTCTTGTGCGGCGGCCCGGATTGGCCAACCTCTGTCTTGTGCGGCATCATCCGAGTCCCATTGCACGAAGCCATGTTAGGTACTGCCCCGGTGATTGTTTTGTACTTGATGTACGTCGTCATTTCTGGTGGTATTCAGCTGAAAATCTCCTCGTGTGATACCTTGACGACGATATCCACTACATCCACTGAGGAGGAGGAGAAGGCGAACTACTGGAAACTCTTAAACGCCGTCATGCTCGCGCTCTCCGCTGTGAGTATGGGTATCACCATGTTCTTGTTCGCGTATTTTATGGACAAAGCTTTGATCAAACGAAAAGACGAAATCGACGCTGTCCCAATCGACGTCGAAGTCGAAGAGTACGAGAAGGCGCAAGAGGAAATGAAAGTGGCATACAAAAAAGTCAGCGAGTGGGAGATGTTGTCGACTGGCAAACGCGCGTTGTTATGTCTCGCGTGCATTTTCGCCGTTGGCAGTGCCCAAGTAGCTACAGTTTTATCCACGGAATGTTTTAAACAGTTCGGCGTGGCGTGTAAAGTAGCCGTGACGGATGTCGTCACTGTGTTTGGTTGGATTGTTTTGGGCGTACACACGCTTGCTTTTATTTTGATGCTTGCGTACGGGAAAATTCAAAAGAAAGCGGCGGCGCGGTACCTCGAGAGCGGGATGAGTAAGGAGAGCGCTTAGAGAAAGACATAAAGAGAGAAGAAAAGGCAAGCGAAGACACGCGCTTGCAGCATGTATTTAATATTTGTCTGTGTGTGAGAGCGAGGTTGGAGAGAGTGTGTTTTGTGTATTCAACTAAACTACCGTACAAGTAAAGACGAAATTTTTTTGTTCCTCAGTTCCCCAAACGCTCCTCTACATTTCATTACTACCTGCATCGCAAAAGCGACGCGTCGCGACGACGTCGAGAGAGATGCCTTTCTCTTCTTCTTCTCTCGTGCAAACCCTCTCCCAAACCGCTTTGATCTTCATCCATGCGTACTATTACTCCGTCCGAGCGATGATTGGGATTTCCGTAACAGTTTTGTGGCGACTTCTTTTCATCCCATTCAACGGTGAAAGAATAGAACGCGAAGAGCAAACAAAAGTGCAATTCTTCGACGGCATCGTCACGCACGCGCGCAAACGTCCCATGAAAAGGAGTTTCCAGTACCCGTTACGAATGGCATTGGTAAATCTCTCCAACCCGCCTTCGTGGTGGACGAAAAAACAGGCAAATTTGCACTTGAATGCGGAACAGATTTGGGAACGAACACGAGAGGACCTTCCAAACTTTATCAAGGAGAAAGATATTTCTATCCATCTGCTCACCTCTCCGATGAGTTTTGGCTACCATCAAAACCCAATATCGACATATTACGTGATATTAAACGAAACTGGACAATGTCTCATGAATGTGACAGAAGTGACGAACACCCCGTGGGGCGAAACGGTGAGGATGAATTTCAACAGTAGCAAAGGAAGCACAAAGAATAGGAAGGGGGTGGCTGAGCCATTAGGTGCGCACGTGCCAAAAAGTTTACACGTGAGTCCGTTCATGAATATGGAATCGAATTGGCGGATATTTGCTTCGGATATGCCTACAATGAGTAAGCATCTGAAGCTAACGGTGGATTGCGTGGAACATCCCGAGTACGGCGATTTTTTCCACGCATCTTTTATCGCGAAGAGAGACGAGTCGGAAACGAGAGGGAGTAGGAACGATTACGGCGGCGTGCGATTATTATATAGGAGAGGGCTGAGTCCGCACAGAATCGCGTATTGGATTTATCATCAAGCGATTTTGTTGTTGTGGAGAGAGAAGGCGACGTTTTACGGGCCTCCCGGATTAGACGAGGTGAAACATTTAACGAACGAGAAGAAGATGCACTGTAAGGAGAGCAGCGTGGTGAGAGTAGGTGGTGGATGTCCCGCAAGAATAGCGTGGCAACCGGCGACGAGTTGGCCGTGGAGAACATGATGAGTTTAGAGTTTTAGTATACTGTAGTTTACATGCAAAATAAGCGCTCTTCGCTAGACCCCTACTTTTTCAAAGTCGCTTTCTCTTTCAAGAATTACACCCGCAAATGTATTCTCCTAAATAATACAAGTGATCGCTCACGCTATAACGTCTCCACACGTGGTCCTCGCCACCTTTCCATTCGCCGCTTCCATCGCCGATGGTGATGTTCCCGTTTCGGTCTTCGTACACCTCGGTCGGGACGTGGCGAAAACCCAACAACGTGTTCGGTACGGAAGGTACGACGTCCCTTCCGTGCGTTAATCTATACGTTTTAGACCCTAATCTTTCCGCATAAATTTCCGCAAAAACTCCATCGCCAACGCGCGGGGACCCAAACGTATACACGCTCTTCACGTCCACTTTCCTTTGTATGACGCGTTTTCTGGGACCGCCGTGATTCCCGCTTTCCAAGTCCAACGCCGCGATTGTCGCTAACGCTCCGCCCAGCGAATGTCCAGTAATTTCAATCGGAAATGGATTTCTACTCGTCTCATCCTTTTGCATCGCGTCCTCCTTCGATGGATCTTCGTCTCCCAATAAACTCAAATCGTTACCATACTTCTCGCTCAACTTCGCAATCGCGTACGTCAAGTTCAACCGAATCTGCACGTACGCGTCTAAAAACCCGGAATGAACTCTCCCTTTACCTTCAAAATCTGCAACTGGAAAGCCCGCGTGCGTTGCATCTAAATTCTCCAGCCAATTTTCGAACGATTTCGGTTCTGTGCCTCTAAACGAGAGCACCGCTCGTTTCCTTTCTCCGTCGAATCCAACGAATCCTTTGACAAATCTTTTCTCCGATTCAAACACCGTCACGTCCTTCAGCTCTCGCGGTTGATCGCAAAACTCGCACGTCCAGTTCCCCAACCCGCGTTCGCAGTACGCCGCGCCGGAGAGTCGCCTAAATCGAACCGCTTCGTCGCGCGAAAACTCTTTCGCCGGGTTCAAAGGGGATATCGGAGGTATCTCCAACAGTAAAGACTTTAATAAAGGGGATTCCCGAGCCAAAGCGGTCGCAAAAACGTTCTTCGCTTTGAAAACGTTCGCTTTGATGAAAACGACGACGAAAAGAAAGAACGACACCATCGTCCACCCGCGGCTTTTGTTGCGCGACGGGAGTAGGAAGCGAACGCTCCGCCGTTTTTTCCTCGTTGTCTTCATCGTCATCTCTCTCTCTCTCTCTCTCTCTCTCTCTCTCTCTCTCTCGAAAGAAAGAAAGAAATCTTTCGCAAATCGAGAGAGAGAGAGGATAAAATGTGGAGAAGAGGCATTTGACAGTTGTTTCCTCTCTCCTTTTTAGTGGGAAAAAATAATAGTTTTGGAAAAAAATAATCCGAAAGAAGAAGAAGAAGAAGAAGAAGAAGAAGAAGAAGAAGAGAAAAAGAGAGGTGTGTAACGAACTTTCTTTTTACTACTCGTACTCTATGCGAGAAGAGACGAACGAGACGACGACGTAAACGACGACGCAAACAACGACGTTTTAATAAAGCCTCTCTCTTTCTCTCTTTCGAAGAAAACAACAGGAGCGTTTGCGCGCGTATTTCTTTCGGTCCTTTTGCGATTACAAAGATCTCTCTCTGTCTGTCTCTCTCTCTCTCTCTCTCTACTACTACTGCTCTATGCGTTCTTTTTGTGCACTCAAAAGCATCATTCACACTTTCGGGTAATAGTGCTCGTTCGTGCCTTCCGGTCGCGCGACCGCTTCCGGCTCTCGCGGTTGCATCATCATCGTTTGCGGTCGAGGTCGGTCGACGACCACCATCTGTCGTGGCATTTGCGCATCCACCGCGCTCAGTTGTCGTCGGTCGCAAGGGCAAAGGCAGACGAAGAGCGCGAACGGACCGATGAACAGCGACGTCCCGAGGCACGCGAGACACGAAATCGGGCCGAAATACTGTTCCTCGACGAGGAGGAGCCTCGCGGTGTTGTCGTCCCCGACGACCACCGGGTGGCCCATGGCGTAGACGACGGTCCCAGACATGATGTGTGCGCGTTGTTCGCGACGACGACGACGACGACGACGACGACGACGACGACGACCAAGTAGTGTTCACCGTCAACCACTTTTATTGTGGAGAAAATTGGACACAAAAAACGAAAGAATAAAATGCTCTCTCATTGTCTCTCTCCACACTTTTCATGAGTACTACATAAGTAAGTGCTCTTCTTTGAGATATATATAAAAGTCTCTCTCGTCATCAAAATGTCGACTCGAGAGCACCACTACGCGCGGATACGAGAGGCTCTGACGGACGCGCTGTCGAAGATCGACATCCCGACCGATGATGATGATGGCGATGATGATGATGTAGAGAAGAAAAGGACGTGTGCAATTCCAACACCTTTTGTAGAATTTCAAGACCAATTTCCCGACGAACTGTATCCAGAAGTGCGGATTGAACGAGCGATTGGGGCGGGGATGATGTCGAATAAAACGACGGGTGGTGGTGGTGGTGGTGGTAGCGGGAGCGAAGTCGTGCTCGTGGAGAGTTCGACGAATAGTTTTCGACTCTCCGTGAAGCTCAAACATTCGGACGAATTAGATGCCATCTTGACCAAGCAATTGTCTCGGTTCATGCACCAACGGGCGGAGCAGTTTTCGATCGTACGAAAGAAAGCGATTCACGACGAATTCGATCTGAGTTTTCTAATCACGGAAAAACACAAGAAACGATTCGTGAATTCAAGTTTGGTGGCGTTTATGGTGGATTTTTTAAAGTCCGTGGATGGGGAGATTAGCGAACAGAAATTATCGGTAAGTTCGAGAGGACGGGCCGTAGCGGAAGTGTTTTTGAGCGAATTTTAGGTTTAGTTCATGAATGTAAAGTATAGCGGAGCTGTTGTTCGGTGTATTTCTATGTGTGTGTATGTGTGTGCGTGTATGAATATGAATATATCTCTAAATCTACTAACTACCTTCGAGAACGCGGCAAAAATCAGCTCTTATTATGCATCGCGTGGTTTCGCCAAACACGTTTCGGGCGAGGACTTCGTGAAACGGTTGGAAAATTTCAACTCTGTTTCCAATAGAAACGTTCAGTTCTTTTTGTAACTCTTTCGTGAATAAGACGGTGACGTCGTATTCTCCGTTATCGTCCAGGAGGTCGTGGAGTTCTTTATTTTCCTTTCTCTTTATGAAATCGTCTTTGTCCTCGCCTAAATTTTCCTCCTCGTCATCGTCCTCTAAAATGTCTCCAATGACTTCAGCTTCCGTCTTCTTCCTGCTCATAGGTTTCGCGTGGCCGAAACATCGAAAAATACCTCTCTCCATCGTTAGCGAACGCACGTGGAACGTGACACCGTTTTCTCGAGACGACCCTTCATCGTATTCCAAACGATTCTTCTTTATGTTTTCCTCAAATCGGAGTTTGTTGTTTTTCAACTTTTGCAACGCGCGTTTGAGACGCGCTTTTGGGCCGCTCCCGGTAAATTCGGTGCCTCTTTTGAATTTCTTACCACCGCCATCAACTCCACCGTCCAAAAATAAATCGTTCGTCGGCGATGCGAATTTCGGAAGGAAAGAGGTGACTTTTTTCTTTTCTTTCTCTTCTAAAATTTGCTCCTCTCCTCCTTTCGTCGGTGTAGGTGTACCAACGTCGTCGTTGCCTTTCGTCTGAGTCGTCACGGCATTCTCGGGTAACGCGACGACATCCACGTTGGTTTCATCAACCCCGTCATCTTCGTCGTCTCCACTGTCGACGATATCGTCCTCGATTTCTTCCATACCGTTGCCCAACGACGACTGCGTCCCGTCTACGCTGTCGTTCTTTTTGCTATGTATGTATCTAACTTTTTCTATAACTGAAGCTGGTTTTACCACGCCTAACACTTCATCTCGCGTCGAAGTTGGCATCTTTAACATCGCCCGAGGAAGTTGTGGTCTTTTTCGACCACTATCTATCGGCGTCCGTGAGGGCACGTTGTCTTTTCTTCCCGCTCCTCCTGTCGTTTGTTTAGGTTTGTTTCGTTGTTGCCTGGCTTGTGTCGTCGTTGGTATAGTCCCGCGATTACTCGACGGAATCTGCTTATTATATTGCGACGGTTGTTGCTGCTGTTGAGTGGAGGTCATGACTAAAGCCGTCTTGCGCACATTCGTTCGTTGACTTTGATGCGCTCGACCTCCTCTCGCAGCGGTTTTTGTCTTTATAATTTTACCCTTCTTCGAAGGCACCGCGGTATTCGTTTCTTTCGCGCTCCTTTTCTTCTGATTTGCGTGTGCTCTAGCCATCGTCCTCGCCGACGTTGTTGTTGTTGTTGTTGTTGTTGTTGTTCTTGTTGTTCTTGTTGTCTTCGTCGTCGCAGTAGCAATAGTAGTAGCTTTTTTCTTGGTCTTGGTGATATTGGTGTTATTATTATTTGGCGAAGATACCGTCTGCGTCGACGGACCATCCATACTTCCTTTATGCTTCCTCGGACTCCTTCGAACGGCAACCGCACTGGTATTGTTCCTATTATCAGCTGCTGGAGACCCCGTGGTCTTATGCACACGCGGCGACGTCCTCCTCTCGAAGCCATCCAAACTATTCGCATGAATCGTGTTCTTCCTCGTCGGCGTCGTCGTCGAGATGGTCCCTTCTTTGGTCGTCATCGTCGTCATCGTCGTCGTTCCATCGACACTCTCGTTCCCGCCTCCCCACAACCCAAACCCACTGGAATCTCGAAACCCTTGAAACCCTTCGTTCGCGAAGCCATGATCGTTGCTGTTTCCTTCATGTATTGCACCAAGCTCGTTTGCCCTCCTCGTCGACAAATCCTCCTCCTCCTCCTCCTCCTCCTCTCGGCGTCGTTTGCCTCCTCTTTTTCGGTCGATGGCTCCTCTTACGACGCTTTTTTTCTTCTTTCCAAAGTCGCGTGTACATTCGGTGGTGACGTTCGATGCTCCTCCTCCTCCCGTCGTCGGTTCCGTGTATTTCTGTTTCCTCAGCAGCGCTTTCTGGTCGACGTACGTGATCACGTCGTGCGGCTCTTCCTCCTCGTCGTCGTCGTCTTCCATCGCGACGACATCGATGCCATCCGCATCTGCCAAATTCATTTCTTCTTCTTCTTCTTCTTCTTCTTCTTCGAAAAACGACGCTAGGAAGACGCGACAAAAAAAGCAGTTGTTGGTCTCCTCCTCCTCCTCCTCCTCCTCCTCCTCCTCTCCGAAAGAGAGAGAGAGGCACCACACACGCGCTTTACAAGAGAGAGGCGCAGCGCTCCTCCTCCTCCTCCTCTCTTTCGGAAACACAAAAATAATGATGCAAAAAAAAAGGGGGGGGGAGAGGGGTGTTTTTGTGAAGCATATTATTATTTTTCGTCAAAAAAACTCTCTCGATTTTTTTCTCTCTTTTTTTTTTCGGGGGTGGTAAAAAAAAAGCACACAACAACACCACTCTTTTTTCGCTACTCCTACTCCTCCTACTACTACTACTCGATGATGATGATGATGATACCGTCGTCCGCGGGGTCGTAAAAATGACTGTGTTGTTGACGAAAAACAACGCGATGATCGCTTCTTTCGGGTTGTGTCGTCGCCTTTCCTCTTCTTTGACCACCAACAGCACGACGACGACGACGACGCCCTTTTTTCGGAGAGGAGGAGGAGGAGGACGACGGCGACCGCATCATGGTGTAGTAGTGCCGTCGAGACGCAGAAGCTTTACCACCATCTTCGTAAAGGCGTCAGAAGAAGAAGAAGAAGGAAGGAAGGAAAAGAGGACGCGGAGGACGCGAAAACGGTCGTCGTCGTCGTCGTCGTTTGGAAGCACCATCGTAAAAAGCGCGTACGTGCACCTGCCGTTCTGCGCGCAGAAATGTCACTACTGCGATTTCGCGACGCAAATCGTCGGTCCCAACACCACACAACAATGGAAGAAGAAAAGAGGAGGAGGTGCCATCGTCGAGGACGCGATGGAGGAATACGCGGACGCCGTCTGCCGCGAAATTGCACACCAAGGACGCCTTCGAGGGACGTACGAGAAAACGAGGTCGCGAACGAACGCGGATGGAGGGGCGCTGGAGACGATTTTCTTCGGTGGGGGAACACCATCTTTAATGCCAGTGAAACAGTTGGAGAAGGTGATGACGGCGTTAGAGAGAGCGTTTGGAATCGATTGGTCTCGAGCAGAGATATCCATGGAGTGCGACCCGGGAACGTTTACGAGAGAGACGCTGAGAGGGTTCGTCGGTTTAGGCGTCAATCGCGTATCGTTAGGCGTGCAGAGCTTCGACGAAAGAGTTCTGAAAGCGTGCGGGAGGACGCACGGAGTTTTGGAGATTTACGAGAGCGTAGAGCACGTGCACGCATTGTTAGGAAGCGGGAGGAGTAGCAGTAATAGTAAACATAGCGGTAGTAAAACAAACTCGATCGAAACGTGGTCGATGGATTTAATCAGCGGTTTGCCAGGGTCAACGTTGGAGATATGGGAGAAAGGTTTGCACGAAACGCTCGAGTGCGAGGCACCTCACGTGTCGACGTACGATTTGCAAGTGGAAGAGAAGACGGCGTTCGGGAAATGGTACGGCGACGACGACAAGTCGCATAAACTCGGTGACAGACTACCTCTGCCGTCGGAATCTGTCGTGGCTGAGCAGTACAAGTTGGCGTCTGAAATTTTAACCACTCGCGGCGGCTTCCATCGGTACGAAATCTCCTCCTTCGCCAAAGGCGTCGAACACGAATGCAAACACAATAAAAACTATTGGGACGCCATCAACGGTTCTTGGTACGCGTTCGGTTTATCCGCCACCAGTCGCATCGACAACGAACGTTTAGCGCGACCGAGAGGAATGAAACAATACTACGGTTTCGTCCAAGATTTTGAACAAAACTCCTTCGGCGTTGAAGAGGCGTTTTCACAGTTGCGAAAAGACTGCACGGACGAGGAAGTTTTGGACGAAATCGCGGACGCTATTTTAGAGCGAATCATGCTTGGATTTCGTACCGCTCGAGGCGTGGACGTCAAAGAACTCGAACGCTCGTTCGGGAAGAAAGTCGTGGAAGAGTTGTTCGACGCGTTGCGTTTCGTCGAAGTTTCAGCCGAGCAGGCGAGCGAGGAAAATACGAAGAAGAAAAGAGGCGAAGCGAAGAAACTGTACGAAAGCATACCGGACGCCGACGACAAAGACAAAGGCAAAATTAAAGCCGTCCGATTGACGGACCCGGACGGATTCTTGGTCTCGACCGAGATCATCTCGTCCGTCATCTCTCGCATGCCTTCGCTGAAGAATATCTAGTCGTTCGTTCCGTCGTTTGTGTTGTACCAAAAGAAGCTCATATACTTAGTAGTTCTAAAATAAAACTCTCCAACGACTTTTACACGATACAAAAGAGATGGACTTTTTGTTTTTCGAAGACACTACCACCAGCTTCCTTTCGGTCTCGGCACTTTTTTCATCTCGTAAAACGCTTCGTCCTCGCATCTCAGCAGCATCTCCCCTTTTTTTTCGTCCTCTTTCCTCCGTCTCTCCCGTTTCTTTTGCACGTCCGCCGGCGCTCGAAAGTCGTTCACTTCTCGCTTGGCGTCGTCGATGTCCAATCGACCTCTGAGCATCGTCGACAGACCGAGCGACCCGAACACGGCGAAACCGAGGAACGGGACGCCGAAACGGACAAATTGCATTCCTCCTTTTCTCCTCAAAGACGTCATCTTCTCAAAAAAAACAAAGCTTTGATGAGCCGCCCTTTTCTCTCATCAAAAAGGTCTTCTTTAGTTAAAAGAAGCACAGACACGTAGTAGTACACGTGCAGTATTCATATGACTGTCCCATGATGATGGTCTCTTCTTCTTCCCTTTGTTTTTTGTACGAAAATGTATGAGGGAAAAAAAAAGGGAGGACAAAAAAATTTTCGAGATAAAATTTCTCTTCATAAAAATAATTTCTCGCAAAAAGAAGACGACGACTCTCTATAATAGAACATGTCTGCTGCTGCGGTGACGGCGATGGTTGTTCGCCGATTGGCGAGAAGAAGCACCACTACTACCGTCTCCTCCTCCTCTTTCTCCTCCCGCGGGTTTCGAACGTCCGCGGCGGCGAGAGGCAATCCCGGCGATCCAGGTAAGTTGTGGTGTTGCTGTTGCTGTTGGTGTTGTGGTTTTGATCTCTTTTCTTTTCTTTTTTCCCGAACGAAGAAAAAACCTCTCTCATCATCATTAACGTATGTTGTGTTGTCTTCTTTTCTCTCGCACCAAAAAAACGCAGAATACATCCACGCGAAAGAAATGTACGCGATCAGAGACATTTCGTCGCCGAAACTTATCTACGGGATGGGCATCGCGGGTGGCGTCGCGTTTGGGGTGAGCATTCCCATTTTTGCGGTGAACTTTCAACAAGCAAAAGGAGGATGATGTGTAGTAGAAATTTTTGTACCAACGACACTAGAGAGAGAGAGAGAGAGAAAGAGAAGGAATACGTCGTCGCGTAACTGGCGCCGCCGGCGAAAGATTTAAAACTACTACTACTAGTACTACTAGTACGTGTTGTAATGTATACCGTGACAGTGGTCACGTTTTCCTTTTTCAAGAAGCGCGATAGTAATGTTACAACGGCGCGAGGAAATTTATTTCCTCGCGCGTTTCGTTTTTTTATATGTACTCCGCGAAATTCTACCGGGTACTAGTGACGCGGAGTCTTTCTATTTCTCGTGTAGTAATCTTCTTGTGCGTGTTATCATTCGTTTCCATCTTTTCCACCTCCGTCACCTTCTTGTACCTCAACCTCCTCGGCTTCCATCTCCTCGTCTTCTCCGCTTCCGACGAACAAGCTTGGTTTCTTTACGCTCACGCCGTATTCGCTCAACACCTCTCCCAATGTTTCCGTCGTCAACACGACGCGTTGGTTAATCTTCCGTAACTTTTCATCTTTCGGCAGCGCAGCTAATTTGTTCGCTTGCACTTTAAAACAGTCGTCTGCGATTTGTTGCATGAACTTTTGCGCGGCTAACGAGATCAATCGCGTCACTCGAACGTCCGGCGTATTCACGCCGACCGTTTTCAACACCGAATTCGTGTACTGATCTGGAATCGTCGGTGCCATGTCGTCTAAATCCTCCAAGAACCGATACAAATCGGTCTCCGAGATGCCTTCGTGGCCTAAAATATCCTCCGGCGTGCACGACGGCGGAAGGTCCGTCTTGGCATTCTCTCCTGCTTTTTGATCGGTTTTGGTATTCGTAGTCGCAGTCGTAGTAGTCGTCGTCTCCGCCGTCGTCGTCGGTTTCGCGTACGTTTCCCCGAACAACGAGGACACGTTCGTTTTTTGTCTCACCGACGCGTCTTCCAAATCGCTCTTCTTCTCCCCGTCGTCGTCGTCGTTTTGTGGACCAGCACTCATCAAAGTCGTCGTCGTCGTCGTCGTTTGATTCGCCACATTATTGGTGTTCTCGTTGTCGTGTTCTTTCTCCTCAAAACTCGTGATGTGTTCGCCGGGTGTGGTGGTCGTTTTCGGTGCCACTTTTTCTCGTTGCTCTTCTTCTGGCACGCTTTGGTGTTTTTCTTCTTCCTCTTTGCCGGGGGTGGTGGTGGTGGTGGTCATCGTGACGACGACGACGACAACGCTCTCGACTCAGAGAAAAAAGACAAGAGAGACAGACACAGCACGCACAAGACGTTGGAACTCTTCTTCTAGAGAGAAGTCCCGCCTTCGCTTCAAAAAAACGTCCCAAAAAAGACGCTTCCAAAAAAGGAAAAAAAAATACAAATTAAAACCCTAAACCTTTTCACAAAAAGCTGTTAAAAAAGAAGAAAGGGAATTGGACTAAAAAAAAGAGACGACACTTGTAGACACATGCGAGCGGTTTCGACGACCACCGTTTCGACGAGCCACAACACTACGACGACGACCGGTGGTGGTGGTGGTGGTCGTCGTCGTCGTCGTCGCGCACCTTCCTTTTTCTGGGGGGAGAATTTTTTTATTCACCGGAAGACGACGTTACAGGACGAGATGATGATGGGACGCTTTTGGAGGGTAACAACAACACCATCGGCGGCTGCGCGTTCGGCCACGCATCTTTTAATGATACCGAACGAGAGACCTGTTACGACGCGACAGAAACGACTCGCGACGACGACGACGGCGTGTTTACCAACAACAACGAGGCGAAGGGCATCGTCGTCATCGATGCGAACGACGACGACGACGACGAGGTCGCGAGTCGCGAGTCAGAGAGCGCTGTCTGTTGGGGCGAACGACGAAGACGTGGCGGCTTCGAGACACAACAGACTAAAATCAGAAGAAAACGAGCCGACGCCGAGAAAAAAAAATGCGCGCTCAAAAATGATCCAGGCGGAAATAACGAGCCAACTCTCGAGAATAAACGATGCGATGTCGATACTAGAGATCGTGGAAGAAAAATCCGACCAGTTTAGCCCGAACAATAGCATTCAAGCGTTACACAGAATAACGGTATCGTTGATGACGCGCGCCGGGAGGTTGCGGAGGAAAGAAGCAAAGTTTGTAGTAGCGGATTCCAGGTTTTCTGTTTTGTTGGACTGCGTGGAAGCGCACGCGAATAAACTGGATAAGGTAGGTTTGGAGAGACGGAAGTGGTCGTACGCGAAGTTGGCGCTACCGAGCGAGTATAGAATGCGAGCGGCGTTGAGCGTGAGGTTGTTGGATCGGGCGAAGGATTTACAAGGCGATTTGATGGATGCCACCGACGCGGGGTTTATTTTAAATCGAGTAGAGGAGCAGTACGACGTGTTTAATAAAGTCAACGCGAGCACGGCTTTGCACAGATTGGCGAGGGTAATCACGCAACCAAACTTTGGGAGCAATAATAGGGAGAGGAAGAGAAGCGCGAAGTCGCGGACAGTGAAATCGACGGTCATAAACAACGGGAGGAGCATTTTAGGAGAAAGCGCGACGTCATCAACAGGAGGAGAAAATAACACGGAACTAGGAACGGAAGGGTACAGGCTAGTGTCAACGAAAAAAGAACTCTTAACCGATCCGAGATTTCAAGATTTACTGGAAATGTGCGAAACAAAAATCCCGGAAATGTCTCCGTTGGGCCTTTCCAACGTCTCCTGGGCTTTAGCCAGGTTGTTTTCCGACGACCCGCCGAGAGTGAAGTCATTGCTTTCTGCCATTTCTAAACGATCTGCGTTACAAATGAAATACGCCGACGCCAAGTGTTTATCGACGATTTTGTGGGCCTTGGCGGCTTTAGGATTTGAACCAAGATCGAGATTGCTCGCCGCGGCGCAACGAAGAGTGTGCGAGATTGAAGAAGAGTTTCGAGCACCGGATATCGCAAATGCGCTCTGGGCGTACGCGAAATGGGCGCGATTATTTAATGCCATTGGCGTTGGAGCGATGAGTAAATCTACCGATCATAGCGAAGATGAAAGCGCAGGTAAAGGTAATGCGAAAAGCAATGGCGGCGATCGGGCAGTGATCACCTCACTCTTACGCCAAAGTGAAGCAGTGATGGAGACATTTTCTTCGTATCAGTGCGCGAACATATGCTGGTCTTCGGCAACGTTAAATGCGAAATTACCGGAAACTTACTT
>VIAU01000011.1:0-47311 GCA_009618085.1 Bathycoccus sp. SAG3 | reverse complement strand
TAGGTTTCAATTTCGAGCTCTTCAGAGTTAGCATCGTCGTCGTCATCGCGCGTGGCTGACGCCGGTAAGAACCAGCGCCGCAAGAGAAGAAGAAAAAGAACATCCGATGTAACCGAGGACGCGAAAATGTACAGAAAAAAAAAGATGATGGTAGAAGCCTTGAAACGAATGCACGCGGTTTGGGTAGTGAAACACGAAGCCATCGGTGACGCCTTATTCGATCGCGACGCGAGCGCGTTTTTGTTGGAACACCGACGGGCGAGACGAGAAGCGGCGAGACGTAAAATTCTTGGTGAAATAGAAGCGCGCGAAAGAATTGATAACAACAACAACAACAACAACAACAACAACAACAACAACAACGACGTTGGAGAAGAACAAACGAATAACGATAATAATAATAAAAAGAAGAATTCCGCGACGAAAAAATTCACGTTTGACGAGAAGATTTCCTATCCGCGACGTCGCGGTGCGTTTGGCGCGAATTTGTGCGCCAAAACGTCCTCGGCTGGGCCGGATTGGTTCAAACGCATCAACGCGGCATTGCTTTTTGACAACGTTTTAGATGAAAAAGAAGAGGCGATAAAAGGAGAAGACGTAGAAGTAATAGAAGTAGATAACGACGACGACGACGACGACGACGACGACAGAGATAACTTCGAGGAGAAAGAAAACATGGACAGACGCGCGTATTTAACATCCTTAGTAAACGCCCTGTTCGCGACAGATTGGTTATCGATTGAAACGAACTGCGAAATCAAAGACGTCGTTCCTTGTGTCGAGGACAAATCTAAAACAGCCACCGTACATTTGACGAATAACAAATCACTTTCCGACGTTCTCATCGTTGCCGCGTGCATTGGGGTCGAACCAAATGGTAGCGATTTATTTGGCGACGAAGCTACCGCGCATGAAAAGTTTGGATTCGTTAAAAGTCACGATACGGTGGTGACCTCTTCCTCTTCCAAGGAAAACGACGAAGACGATGATAGTAGCGCAATGTTTATCACCGATGGCATTCTCGTTACGGAAACGTTCGAACTCGCGTTACCGAACAAACCTAACGTTTTCTTCGCCGCTGGTGACTGCACGCTTTGCGAACGGCGAAACGAGGACAAATCGACGAACTGGTTCCAAATGCGTTCGTGGTCGCAAGCCGCACAAAGCGGCGCGCAGTGCGCGCGTTCGATGTTAAAAATTGACGGCTACGAGTACGGTTTAGGTTTCAATTTCGAGCTCTTCACGCATTCGACGACGTTTTTCGGTCTAAAAGTTGTCTTGTTGGGTAGTTTCAACATGCAAAAATTTCTTCCGGAAGCGAACGAGGAGGACGTGAGAATACTTTCGCGAAAATTTGTCGACGATGGGAGTAGCCGCGATGGGAATAACGACGACGGAGAGGGAGAATATGTCTCGTCTTCTTTGTGTTCGAAGTCAACATTCATTCGCGTGGTCACATACAAAGGCAAAGTCGTCGGCGCAGTTCTCGTCGGCGAAACAAACTTGGAAGAAACGTTCGAGAACTTAATCCAAGACAAAATCGACGTCTCGCACCTCGAGAGTGACTTGTTAGACCCAGACGTGGACATCGAAGACTATTTCGATTAGAGCGTAGTAGTAGTGGTGGTGGAATGCAATTACCTACGGCATTGATTATTACGTCACGTAGTATCAAATATATGTGCCACGGTATGCATGCATGTATGTATGTACCAGGTACATATGTGTGTGTGTGTATGTATTATTATTGTTATATGATTATTATTGACTAAGAGAATTACGGGCTAAATCGCATACAACTACATTAAACTAGTGCGGCTTTGGCACGAACCCATCCACTGCGAAATTCCTCGTCGCCGCCGGTATCTTCACCCGAATACCATCAATATCTTCCTTCGCTATAATTTGGCACCCCAATCGACTCGTTTCGGTGAGCCCAAACGCTAAATCGAGCATGTCGTTTTCGTCGTCGCACGCCTCGGGAAGTTTATCGAACACCTCCGGGTCCTCGACGACGACGTGACACGTCGAGCACGCGAGAGACCCTTCGCACGCGCCTGCGTTGCATGTATTGTTGTTGTCGTCGTTGCGAGAGAGAAAAGAAGAAAACAAAGGTGTGAGTTATATATGTGTGCTATTATTATCAAACGTCGTCGTCGTTTCAAAAGCAAAAGAAGAGACCGCGACGCGTCGGACAAAACTTTCGTCGCGCGTACCTTCCAATTCCACGTCGTTTTGGTGCGCTGCTTCCATCACGCTTTCCCCGACGGTCGCGTCGACGGCGATTTCCTCCCCGGTCTTTTCCACGAAGACGACGCGAATTGTCTTCTTCTTCTTCTCCTTCGTTTCCGACGCGTCTCTGCCATCTCCTCGGTGGTCGTTCGACGTAAACGACGAGAACGCAAAGCTCGACCGCAAAGCGTGCATGTGCCACGTCGACGGCGGCACGAGCATCATCATCCGGGGTCGCACAATCCCTTCCCCCAAAACGCCTCCTCCCAAAACGTTATTGTTTTGTGTTAGTTCGACGACGGTTCGACAAAAGCGGCAGCACAAAGTCGAACCAGCAGCGCGCAACAACAACAGGCTTTTAGTATGGCGAGAATAATAAGAGAACATCATCGCGTTTTTAATAACGCTTTTCTTCCCCCGTCTTCTTGTCCACCAACCAACAGCACAGCAAAGCGCTTTCATGTGTACTAAAATCCCCCTTCAGGCCATCTTTTAAACCAAAAAAAACAATCGAAATTTTCAGAAAATTTTCTGAAAATCGGCTGGGAATTTCAAAGAATCGTCAGTTTTCTATAACTTCGCACGAGCGCGACGATATGCGTTAAAGATTTGAAAATTCGGGTTAAAGCGATAGTTTGATGATCAATGAATCGGTTTGACGCGTTGGATATGGATTTAGACGTAATGCATGACGACGTTAGGGTAGATGAAGAAAATTTAGGGTTTGTTCAGGTTTTAGGGTTTATAACGGTTTTAGAAATTTTGGACGTTTTAGTTTAAAAGATGGTCGACTTTCAAAAACTTGAAATATGAAACCCTAACAACGAAGTTTCTGAAATTTTTCTGAAATTTTTTTGGGTTTAAAAGATGGCCTCAAAATCAAGGGAGGAAAAGAGACGTCCAAAAACCCTACACTCACTTTCTAAACCCTAAACACAAGAGCGCACTCAACCCTAAACCCTAAACCCTAAAAAGAAAGAAGAGACAAAAAAAGTTTAAAAAATCGCTCATAATTAATTAGTACTCTTTCGATACACATGTCGACCACCACCACCACTTCGACGACGATAAAAGTCGTCGACAGAGTGTCCCTGGCGGAACTCCTGGTGGAAGCGGACGTCGTGCTGCGCGCTTTGGCGTCGAAAATGTCGTTTACTACGTCAAAATCATCATCGCGAAAAAAGAAGTGTGATGATGAGAAGAAGAAAGAGTGTGTTTTTGTTGACGACGATGAAAACGACGATGATGATGAAGACACTACGAACGCCCCAAAAGGTCGACGACGAGGTTTTTTTTCGTCGTCGTTTTCGACGGCGTTGACGAAGCGACTGCACGGGGCGTACCTGTCCTTCTGCTCGGACAAAACCGCGACGACGAGAGAAAAAAAACAGGGTTTTGGGACTTTGACTGCGACGACGGTTGTTCAGAAAATGAATTCGAAAGATTGGCTCGCGGTCGTGACGGAATCACGTTTGCTTTCGAAATCGTTTTCGGCGCGGAAAGCGATGCGATGTTTCGAAGACGCGATTATTGGTTGCGAGAAAGACGATGGAGATGGGATGAGTCGTCGAGGAATACGTTTCGAACAATTTCTGAAGTTACTCGCCGAGGACGTGGCGAAAGCGTACGACGTGGATGCGAAAGTCGTAGGGAAGAGAGTCGTGGCGACGGCGTATGCCATAGAGAGGAGGAAAGAGGAAGAAGAGCGGAGGAAAGGTGGTAAATGTGACGACGACGACGAGGACGAGGACGAGGACGAGGACGATGCTGGTGCCGATGATGAAAAACACGCGAACGCGTATGCATCATCGCGGCAGCGAATGATGACGACGACGCCTCTCTCGACGACGTTTTCGAAATCTGCAAACTCTGGTGGCTCCACGTCTTCGTGGAGAGTTCGAGCGGAGAGACATGCGAATAGATATGGTCGCATTACCGACGATCACGTGGTGGCGGCAACGAGGAGAAGAAAAAAGAGCGCCGCCACCATCTGCGACGATGACGACGACGAGAACAACGTAGGAGAATACCGATTCGCGGACGACGACACCAAAATCGAAGATCGAGTCGCACACGCGTTCGAGACCGTCTTGTGCCAATCCTCCTCCGAATCTTCGAGGTCGTCAACTACCATAAGCGAACGCGAATTCATCAAAATATGCATCGCCTGCGCTTTAATAGGCAACGGTTTCACCAAATCCGACTGCCTGGATATCGCTTTCTCGATCGGCGCTCCCGAAACCGGAGAAATTGATCGTCGCGCGTTCGTCCGAGGTTTACGTAAAATAGCCGTCGCGCATCGCGTGCCTTTCTCGGACGTCGGGAAACGCGTCTTAGCCGTTTCGAGAGCGCTGTAGATCGGGTGGGCACGATGTAGTAGCAGTAGTAGTAGCAGTAGTAGCAGTAGTAGTAGTAGTAGTAGTGCACGAGTATCGTTAGAGTCGTCGTCGTAAAACTGGTGTTGTTCGCGTTCTCGTGTATTCGTCGAGTCCAGAGCTCCTTTTGCGTTTTGTGAATCATCTTTGTAGTAGTAGTACACGAGTATCGTTAGAGTACCCCGTGTAGTCGTAAAACTGGTGTTGTTCGTGTTCTCGTGTATTCGTCGAGTCCAGAGTTCCTTGTGCGTTTTGTGAACAATCTTTTTGGTGTTTGTGTCCCTATTAATGCCACACAAAAAAAAAGGTTCAAAAAAGACGACTTCTTTGATGTCGTCTCCGGCGGCCGGTGGCGGTGATGACCTCGTCTCCGAGATCCAGTCTCAAAACGTCGAGTGTTTCAACGCCGTCACCGATTGGCAGTTCGCTTTGACGTCCCCCGGGAGAGACGCGCCGACGGTATCTTTGGATTCAGAGATGGACGACCCCGAAATCATTCTAACCGTCGCGTTCAATCAAATCGTGTCGCTGAAATCCATCTCGATCCAAGGAAAAGCGGGCGAAGAAAGACAGTCGGCGCCGAGAACGGTGAAAACGTTCGCGAATAAACCGAACTATCAATTCGACGATTGCTCGAACAAAAAGCCGACGCAGAAAATTATCGTGGGAGAGACGGAGTGCGTTTTTGATGAAGGGGAGACGATTGAGCTCGACCAGGTGAGACTACGACGACGCGCGCGGCGGAGGAGAAGAAAACGTCCCCCGGACGGAGGAGGAAGAGTAATTCTCGATATACTAGTATTCGATCGATCGCGTGTATAGGAGAGGCGACATTTTCAGCGCGATGATTGGTGCACGACTCTCTCTTTGAGCGCGCGCGCGCGCTTTCGACGTCGACTGACCTTTTCTTCGATGATTCTACTTTTGTCACACAGACTCTGTTTAAAAACGTCCGAACGATTACTTTGTTCGTAGAGACCAATCAAGCCGACGCGTCGCAAACCAAAATAGGAAAGATACAGTTTTTTGGCACTCCGGTGCACACGACCGACGTGGCGTGCATTAAAAAATGCTGAGGCACGTAAGCGACTCGATCGTACTTCTCCTTATTACGACAAAGCGAATAAAGAAGAAGACGAGTCGCGCACGTACTCGCACCTACATTTGCGCAACAACACGGCTCTATTATGCACACACGTGTATATTATATATATATATATATATATATATATATATATATATATGTATACGGCTTTATGCATGCACACGTGTATATATATATATATATATAATATATATATATATATACACGTGTGCATGCATAAAGCCGAATGAGTGACGACGCCGACGATAAACCATCCGAAAGTCTCGAGCGTTCCGATAATCTAGCTACTACTACTAGTGTGCAAACGAAGAAGAAAAAAATCCGACGCGGGGTAAGACCCCGCGTCGAAACAAGATGACGAAAAAGAAACCCCACCCAAAACGAAACCCATTATTATTGTACGCGCGCACACACACAGCAGAGAGAGAGAGAGAGAGAGAAAATAGGTGGTGGTGTTGTAGAGATCATCATCGCGGCGCTCGCGCGTCTTTTTTAGAGTATTTATTCCTTTCTGTCTTTCTTTCTTTCAATTCCTCATTAAAAAATTGAGATCCGACCTCAAAGAAAAGCTCTTTGAGAAAGAAAGAATAATGGAGGCGTTATTCTCGTCCTCGTCGTCGTCTCCTCCCGTGGCGTTGTCTGCGGTGTTCATCGTCAACCTCCGCGGGGACGTGCTCATCGAGCGGCAGTATCGGTCCGACGTCACGCGTCGGGACATCAACGCGTTCAAAACGGAGATTTTGAACCCCATCGGGCAGAGAAAAAGCGTCAAAAGAGCGTCGACTTTGTCTTCCAAAACACCACCAAAAGGAGGGTATAATAACGCGGTCGACGTGCAATCTCTCCCTCCGGTGAGGGTCGTCGGACGCGTCAAGTTTATGTTTATTCGAGTGGCGAACGTGTACGTGTGCGCGGCGACGAAGCTGAACGTGAACGCGGGCATGTGTTTTGCGTTTTTGAAGAGCGCGATCGGGACGTTTCAGGTGAGAGAAATGATGGTGCATCATCATCATCGATTTGCGAAAGAGAGAGAAGGAAGATGACGAACTTTTTTTTTTCTCGCACTCATCACTCCGCGGGGACGACGGACGACGCAACGGGGGGTACATATAAAAGGAGGAGGTTTTCGTTGTGCGATGCCGCGGTCTCGAGGAAGTGCATCGTGCGGCGAGTGTGTGCTCTTTTTTTCTTCCGCGCGATGATATGTGCTGCGTTGCGCGTTTGTTTTGTCGATGATGTTTCGTTGCGCGCGCCGCGCGGTAAAGAAGACTGACGTCCCAATGCGTTCTCTTTTCTCATTCTCTCATATACAGTCGTACTTTGGCAAAGTGAACGAAAACAACATCCGCGCGAATTTTGTGTTAATTTACGAACTGTTCGATGAGATGTGCGATAACGGGTACCCGCAGATTACATCTGCGAACACGTTGAAAGAATTCATCACGCAAAAAGCGTCCGTAATGGATATCATCGAAGGTAAATTACAGGGTGGACTGAACAAAGGGGAAAACGGACAGACAAAGTCGAAGGACGAAAAAGAAGAGGCGATGAATAAGTTAGCGAGAGCGAGGCAAACGACGGCACAGATGACCGGGGCCGTGCAATGGAGACGACCTGGATTGATGTATAAGAAGAACGAGGTGTATTTAGACGTTATCGAGACTATTTCGTGCGTGACGCAAGCGAACGGCGACGCATTGAGAGCTTCGTGTAGCGGAAGGGTGGTGCTGAACGCAAAGTTGAGCGGTATGCCTGAATTGAAGATTGGATTGAACGATACTTTAGGAGACGAGGCGAAAGGTGGAAGGAATAATCCAAACGCCGACGATGTTAAGGGTGACATCGATTTACCGATGCCCTCCTTGGCGCACAAACGAAAAACGATCGATTTAGACGATTTACAGTTTCACCACTGCGTGAACCTCTCGAAATTCGCCAGCGATAAAGTCGTATCGTTCGTGCCTCCGGACGGTGAATTCGAACTCATGAAATACCGAGTTTCTGAAAACGTCACCATTCCGTTTAAAGTCATCGCCATGGTCAAAGAGTTGGGACGAACCAGAGTCTCCGTGGACGTCATGTTCAAATCTTTATTCGCCGAGAAAACCGTCGCGCAAGAAATCCGAGTCCGCATACCTGTCCCTCCAAACACCGCGAAAGTAAAAGTCTTGTGTTCCGGAGGCAAAGCTCGATACTTAGCCGGCGAGGAGTGCTTGCGTTGGAAAATAAAAAACTTACCGGGAGGAAAAGAAATTCGTTTACAAGCCGAAGTCATGCTCGTCGGCTCGATTAAAGACGACGCGGACGACAAGAAATACGGAGGGAAGAAAAAATGGTCCCAACCTCCTTTAAACGTCCAATTTTCGTTGCCAATGTTCACCGCCTCTGGTCTTCGCATTCGATTCCTCAAAGTTTGGAGCAAAGAAGGCTACGAGGCCACAAAATGGGTTCGATATTTAACCACCGCAGCGTCGAGCGGTCATCAAGGCGCGTCGAATAAACTCACGAGCTCCGAACGAAAGAAGATGGGAGACTTTGAAGTTCGCGTGAATACGAACGGCACGGATTCGTTCGAAAATACTACCGTCGGACGATTGAGCAACGTTGCTCAGTACGAAGATTAAAAAAAAGAACGCGCAGTAGAAACAACGTAGACAACATTAGGTCGTGTAGTAGATCGTGTATGTAATAGCACACAATTGGAAGAGAGAGAGAGAGAGAGAGAGCGTCTCAAACCTAGTACCCATTTTTCAATGCGTAAAATAGATGTGGGATCAACACACCATTTTCGTCCCACACTTTTGCGACGAGACTTCACAACAAAAAAGAGAACACACGCCCAACACGAGAGGGCGACAAAAAACTCGTAAAAGCCCCCTCTTTTTGAAACGACAACAACAACACCGCGGCACATGTTCCGCACGCGCGTGGTGTCCTTCTCGGTTGGTTTCGCCTCTGCCTCGGCCATCGGTTTGTACAAGTTGAATCGAGACATCGAAAAGTCGACGCAGATTGTATTGAATCACGTGAACGATGCGGAGAAGAGGTTGAAGGGCGTGGAAGAGGAAATCGCGAAGATGAAATCGGCGGCGACGACGACGACGTGAAAGTGCGCGGTTTTTTAACGACAACGACAACAACAACAACAACAACAACAACAACAACGAGAGAGTCGGAACGTAGACGTAGAGGAATGTAATGGATGTGGGACTAGATTTTGATGTGTGAGTAGAGAGTATATTGAGAGCTAATTTTACTTCGTACCTCCCAATGAGAGTAGTTTGTCCTCGTAAAAGTCCAGCGTTTTCTTCGCGAGATCCAGATGTTCTTCGAAATCGTTCGGCCACGCGCGAAATAAGTTTGGCGAACTCATCACTCCGGCAAAGTGGGACCGATGAAATAGAGATTGGAGGCGTTCGCGCGGTACGGTCGTACCCGAGTCCGTACCGTTGGCTTCGCACATTTCTTTGACGGCGTGAAGAAGCATCGCGCACGTGTCCACACATCCTCGAAACGCGGCGTCTTCGAGAGGTGTTTTACCGTGCGCGTCCGGCTTTAAGAGGAATGTCTGAACTAGAGATTTAGATTCGAACAGAATTTTCAAAGTGTGGGTCGATCGCGCGTTTATTGCGGCCAGATGGAGAATGTTTTTCCCCGTCGCGTTTTCTTCCACGCCGGGGTCTGTTTTTGACGTCGGATTTTTACGTCGATACGCGTCTCTTTTTTCCATCAGTAATTGAATGACGTGCGTTTGTTTTTCCACGTCTCTCTCGCTATCGATGTCGAAATCTCGAAATTGTTGTTCGACGGCGTAAAATAAAGCGGTCCAACCACATTTAGATCGAATCGAAGTGATTGCGCCGTATTTTTCAATCAAGAGCAAAGCGCATTCTGGAGAGAAACTGCATGCAGTCATTAACGGCGTGCGATTACCATCGCAATTTTGAGAAAATGTGTCTCGACTGTTGATCATGCATTCCAAGTTGTGCGAGTACACGTCTCGTGATGATAGATAGTCGATGACCAATCTCATCGTTTTAGGTGAGTCGTATCGCGCGCACAGGTGTAAAGCGTTTCTTCCGTAAGAATCAAGAGGTCCGTCTAAACCTGATCCATCGTATTCTGTGTAGTTTTCCAGTATAAATTGAACGAGCTGAAAGCTTTGATCGCTTGGATGTTGCAACGCACACGCGAGGACCCGAGCATTCAGGCAACGACGCAGGCGCTCGTACTCGGTCGACGCGCCGTCTGCGCGCCGCCCGGCGTCTCGAATAATCTTGTTTTCGAGACGAATCATGCGTTTCAGAGCCTCTAAATCGTTTATTTTACACGCGTGAACCTGTAGCATCGCGTTCTCTGCCCCGACGTCGTCGTTTTTCTCCAACCATGCCTCCGCCGAATCGCCGCCGATACAAAACAAGTGTCTTTGAAACCTTTCGATTTCCAAAAGTCTTCTTTTCTCCTCTTTGGGATCATCATCATCATCATCATCGCCATCGCCGCCGCTGCTTCTCGGTTGATTCGAAAACGCCCCTTCGAAAAACGCATCGAACGTCTCGCGACCGTTCATCCCGAGCAACGCGTACACTTGCATCGGCGTCAATCCGTTCGCGTCTCTCTCTTCCTTTCCTCGGCGTAACGCCTCTTTTTTTTCCAGCACATCCGAGAAAAAATAATGGTCCCCTAGTAATAAAAGGTGGTGGTGGTGTCGACTCCCCTCTTCCCCAACGAAAAACGTCGTCGTTTTTGTCAACACCACACAAGCCGAAGAAACGAGGTGCGCCAACGCGACGACGTCGTGCGCGGTCGCGTTGGCATCGATGAGGCTCTCTTCTTCTTCTCGCGTCGAAGTCGTTCGTGTTGTAATCGTCGTCGTCGTCGTCGTCATGGAACAAGGTGTAATAGGTAATATGTATCACGCATGTCCTTTCACAAAAAGAAAACAAACTCGTATTTTTTAAACCCTAACAATACCAAAACCCTAAACAAACAAACCTTAAAGGAATGTATTTTTCTTTTGGAGAGAGACGAGAGAGACAGAGTGACGCGCCATGAACGACGTCGAGGAGGCCGATGGAGGAGGAGGAAGAGGAGGAGGAAACGACGACGACGACGACGACGACGACGACGTCGGGATGATGATGATGATGTCCTCCTCCTCTCTCTCGCCTTTTGTTGTCGTCGACGACAAAACGACCGAAGAAGAACGTGACGACTTTGACGACGAACATCCGTCGGAACGGTTCAAGCACTTCGCGGCTTCGGTCGCCATTCTTGCCGGGACCGCGGTCGGGTCCGGATGCTTAGCCATACCGAGAGCAACCGCCCCAGCCGGAGTGATCCCGTCGTCGTCGGCGATGACCCTCGTGTGGGCGTTTTTGTGCTTCAGCGCGCTGTGCATAGTGGAATCGGTCGAGGCGACGAGCCGGAAGATGAAAAGGAAAGACGTGCCTTTGCACGCGGTCGCGGAACAGGTAAGGGCGAAGAACGAGAAATACTATACTATTCGTTCGTTCGTTTCGTTTCGTTTCGTTTCGTTTCGCGCTTTTGGTACTCATAATAGCGCCGTGTGTTTGTTGTTTACTCACCACCTAAACGCGTTTCTTGTTCTCTCTCTTTCTCTCCGCATTGGTTTTATTATAGACGCTTGGTAAGAGATGGGCAAAAATGGTTGGTATATCCTACGTTTTAGCGGTCAACGCGGCGTTGTGCTCATCCTTATCTAAAGGAGGGTACATATTAGTCGCCTCTACTTTAGGGAAAGAGAATGGTCTGAACATGCTCGCCGGTTGGGCCTACTGCGCCGCGGTGTGGTTCATCGGCGTTCTGTTGGCGATTCCGGCGTTTGTAGACGGAGGCAAAATTGCGGAAAATGTGAACAGCGTGGCGACGAGTGTCATGGTTTTGGCGTTCGTAGGGTTGCTGACGATTGCCGAAGAGAGGATATTTCAATCGAGCAAAGGTGTCGTCGCGAAAACGGTCGCGAAAAAAGACTGGTCGAAAGTTTTGAAAGCGGTGCCGGCGATTTTTCAAACCTTGAGTTTTCACTTCGTGGTACCCGTGATATGTACGAAGTTACACCACGAAAAGAGGAGGTGCAAGTTAGCGGTAATTTTAGGGAGCGCGATACCGTTGGTGATGACGTTGTTGTGGAACTTTGCGGCGACGTTTTTACGGATCGCGCCTTCGACTGCGAACGTCGTATCGCCTGTGGTTGATACCAACATATCGCCATCTGCTGCTACCAACAATATCGCAGCTGCCATACTCGATAGGAATAGAAATAAAGGGAAAGAGGAAAAAGGAGGAGGAACAAGAGGGACGAGCGAATTTGATCTCATCAGCTCGCCGTCGTCGTTATCGCCGAGCGATGTTGAAAATGAATTCAATAACAACAACAACAAGGAGAAAACGACGACGACAACCACGGTGACGACGACCGAAACGAGCACGTCCGCGTTAACGCCGGAGGAGTACAACAAAATTCGCGAAATGGCCAGAGAAGAAGAAAAAAGAGGTTCAGATGAGAAGGACAAGGTTGTGCGAGAACAAGTACGAGAGATTATAGACGTAGCAGAAGACATCGCGGCTTCCGCGGAAACGGCGTCGACGAGGACCACGACGACGACAACGACATCGGATGACGACGCCGAAACTGTTTCGCCGAAAGACATCGTCGTCGAAAAAGACGAAAACGACGAAACCGTCGTAGTTATCGAAGAAGACGTGGATAAGAGCACTTCCGGAGGAGGAGGAGGAGGAGGAGGAGGAGAAACCCCCGCCTCCTCCTCTTCTCCGTTATCAATCGATACCCCCGCGTCGACATCTGAAAGCGAAGCATCCCAGTTAGTGACTGAAAAAGAGACGAAGAAAGCGTTGACTGCGTTATCGACGGTTTTCGAAGGCGAAACGCCGAAACCAGAATCCGTAGTTAAGGAAGAAACACCGCAACTCGTCGATCACACGGTTAAAGCGCTCATGAGCGATCCAAAGGAAATAAGTAGTAACGCGAACGCGAAGGAAATGTTGGCGTTCGAACAGGCTTTGATTAGCGATAAGAGTAAGCTCGATGAGTTTGTCGAAAAAGGTGGAGAGGAGTGGAAATCGGCGTTGGATGGCGACATCGACGACGCGTTTACTAACTTAGAAGAAGAGAGGGAGAGAAGTTCAGAATCACCCTCACCGTTTGACGACGGGGATATGTCTGCAAATCGTCTCGATGATGGAAATCGACGCAGAAACTTACTCTGGAAGATTAAAATTCGACGCGTCTTCCACCACCACAGACGTAATAGCGACGACGCGTCCAAACCGATGCCAATCGATCCAGTTCAGGCGTTGCTGGAATCTGGAGGAACTATCGTTGAAGTTTTCGTCTGGCTCTTTGCTGGATCGGCGGTGGTGACTACCATCATCGGCTCGTACTTATCTCTCGCCTCGGCGTTTCAAGCCGTCTCGTGTGATTTCGGCTACGGGTGCGGCGTGTTTGTCCGACGTTCGAGAAAGGCGTTCAGGAAGAAATCCTTGGCGATATTTTCGAATTTAGTCACGAGTAATCCATTCGCGCCCGTCACTGGCGCGGGCACCGATCATCACTCGATTCCGACGAAAAACGAGTGCGAATACTACGGGCAATTTTTCATAGTCGTAGCCGCTGTCGCTCCGTCCGTCATCGTCGCTTGTCATGGGCCAGAGTTATTCTACGGCGTCGTTAAATTTAGCGGCGGCTTTATTATTCCTCTGTTGTATTTATTAGTGCCAGCTATGATGGTTCGCGCGACGAGAACTGGGCACTGTTTGACTGGATTGGTCGATTTAGATGCCTATAAAAACGTCGTCACCGACGAAGACGAACGGAAACAAAAAACTGCGACGAAAGATAGATGCAAATCAGCCGTGTTCAAAGCCGCACCTCCGTTTGGTTTGGACGCACCGATATGGAAAGAACGCGATCGATCGACGGCGATGACTTGGGGTGGAGATGTTGGTCTCTTCGCGTTGGCCGCGGTCAGTGTAGGATTAGTATTAGCGAACGCGTATACCTATTTAGTCGCCGCGCTGTAAAATTAATTGTACTCTACTACTCATCATCATGTATTGCATTAAAAAATACCTTCATCACACCTTCATCTCTACGTCTTGTTGCACTCCTTCTTTTTGTGCGGCGTCAGATGGTGGTCCGTTCGAAATCGCCCCCGTCGCCGTGACCATCGTCATCTGTTCCACCCCTTTCGCGCTCACTATTTTAATCAAAAATTTCTCGGGCGCGACGACTAAACGTTCCTGAATCTCCGCGACGCACTTCTTCACCAACTCTAAACTTTGCGCTCTCGACATGTTCGGTACCCAATGTTTATCGAACAGCGACAGGGAAAACATCCCTCCGTACCCGTGTCCGCTCGAGTTGACTTTATGCATCGTCGCTAAATAGTCCAAAAAGTACAACTCTGGTCCGCTGTGGTCGTCGTACCCGGCGAACAACCCGTTCACTTGGTACGGTCCCGATCTCAGCGCTTTCGCCAGCTCGTTCCTCGTCCAGTGTGCCGCCGCGGACGTCGTCAGTGCCCGTCCGTTTTTCAGTCGGTACAAGTTCAGATTGCACTTCACGAACTCCCCAAAGTTCGAGACGTCCCCTTTCGGTCCCGACAAGGCCAACACTTTGTGTGCATCCAGTTGCACGATTTTGTCCTCGTCCGATTTTTGGACGATGATTTGCTGGACGGACGTCGTGTCCGCGACGACGACGACAAAGTCCGATCCAACGAACGCGAATTGGCTGTCCATTATTATTATTAATAATAGTATTATTATTTACGCCGCCGCGCGTTCTTTCGCGCGCTACTCTATCGCTCTTTCCGCGTCGTCGTTTCTCTATATACACTAATGCAGATCTCACACGCACACCAAAATCCCGCCTTCAAAACTTTTCTTCTTCGCGTTTATTGTGTATACCCCACAGGAACGAAAAACACCACCACCAACAAGAAGAAGAAGGATATATCTTCTTTTGTCGTCGTCGCTCTTTTTTCGCTCGTGTTGTGACGTAAAAAAAACACGGAGAAGAAGACACACCACCACTCCTCCTTTACACACACACGCACACACTCACACAGAGAGAGAGAGAGAGAGGAAGAGAGAGGAAGAGAGAGGAGGACGAAAACGTAAAAAAGCGACTCTTTTTTTTTTCTCTTTTTTTTTCCTCTTTTTTTTTTCACAAACCCTAAACACTTTGCATGCACTGCACGTCTCCATTTTTTGCCTTTGTCGAGAGCACACCAACAACACCAACAACACCAACACCAACAAACGCTCTCTCTCTCTCTCTCTCTCTCTTCGACAGCAGCAGCGGCGGCGGCGGCAGCGTCTCAAAAAAAAAACCGCGTCCTTTAAAACAAAGGAGGGAAGAAGCATCGAGAGCAGCAGCAGCAGCAGCAGCAGAGCATACGAAGACTCTTATACTATATTCGATTATTGATTACGCGAAGAAGAAGAATCGATGACGAAGGAAGACCATGAGGACATTGACGATGAAAACAACGAAATCATCGAGACGACGACGAAGAGGTACGCGATGGTGTGCGCGGCGAATATGAACCGGTCCATGGCCGCGCACTGCTTGCTTCTCGAAAAAGGCATCTCGAACGTGCGCTCGTTCGGGGCCGGGAGCTCGGTGAAAATCCCCGGGGCGTCCAAAGACGACCCGAACGTGTATCGATTCGGAGAAGCGACGTACGAAGAGATTTTACAGGATTTGAAACGACAAGACGAAAAACTGTACGCGCAGAAAGGCTTGATCGGGATGCTGGAACGAAACATGCGAGTGAAAAGAAAACCAGAGCGATGGCAAGACAACAGCGACGACGGAGAATTCGACGTCGTGGTCTGTTTCGAAGAAAGAGTGTTTGATTTAGTCCTCGCGGACATGCGAGAGAAGAACGCGAAAGGCGTCCCGTGTTTGGTGATTAACGTAGACGTGAGAGATAGTCACGAGGATGCGGTAAATGCAGCTCCGATAGCGTTGAGATTGTGCGAGATGATTGAGAAGTGCGACGATTGGGAATGCGAGATTGATGAGATTATGGATGAGTTGGAGGAGAAGGTTGGGATTAAACCTTTGTATTCGGTGTGTTATTATTAGTTGTAGCGCCTTAATTTTAGAATGCGGTATGTACTCCCTACGTAGTTGTCGTCGTGGATTACTAAGTATTTAGATTTGATGTGTACGCGTGCATGCGCGTGTTCTACATGTCCTACTTTTTGTTTTGGAAAAAGAAGAGTCTTTTGGCAAAACCAATCGCCGAGCCGATATAGCCTCCTTCTTTGTTGTAGTTGTTGCTATTATTTTTCTTTCTCCACGAAGAATTCGCTCTCGCGCGCCCGATGCGACCGCCGCCGTAGCGACCAACTTCCATGTTGTCACCGTCGTTTCCATCGCTTTCGTATTCCTCCGAGGACGCGTAAAAATCGCTCCCTTCGGAGACTTCAGACATGCCCGGAAAGTATTCGTTTGGGCCGCGTAATCCTAACAGGTTTTTCAAAACCGCGTCGCAGACGATTTTACGGTCGCGGACGTTACTAATCGGCATCCCTCGTTCGTCCGTTAATAAAAACCGATGGACTTCTCTCGCTAAAGTTCTGTGCACACTCTTACTGCTCCCGGATTTACGAAGCAAAGTTGGCGACGGCGTCTTCATCAAATGTTGTTGTTGTTGTTGTTGTGACAAGAACTGTCCGTCTCTTCCTCCATCGAGCATCCCTAAATTTGCCCCTCCCGCTCCATTTACATCGTTATTAGTCTCTTCGTTACTGCTATCAATTCTATGTATCACGAAGTCTTCCTGTTGGTGTTGACCTTGCTCGCCCTCGCTGAATCCTGGATCAATAACAATGTCCGCTTTGAACACCATCACACGCAATTGTCTCAAGGCTTCCGTGGCGTCCAACAAAACTCTCGGTCTCGTCACGCCCGTAAAATCTAAAGGACAAATCACTCTCAACTCTGTCGCTAAATCATCGATACCTTTACTCGTAATCTGAACAGCCACTGGACGTTCGATGTTCTGTTTATACTTTTGACACAAATATCTCGCGTTTTCATCGTTCGTCATCCTCTCGCAAAACAAGTCAATCTCGCACAAACCGCCAGATTTCATCTCGACTTTCGCGTAATAAATTTGGACTTTTAACTCCTTCGAAGCTCTCAACACATCATACAACAAACCTTTCCTATCTCTGGAAATCATCTGAAACACCGTGTGTCTATCGCTCATCAAATTATCGACCCAAACATCGCAGGAAGGATATTCCGTCGCGCTTGCCGATTCGACTTTCGAGATGCTAAAATCGTCCAACCATCCGGCGCGAGTGATATAATCGCCTTGCGCGTAAATCGGAACTTGGTGCAAACCTACTTTCACTTCGTCCCCGTGCGCGACGACCGACCTCACGGCCGCTTCGATTTCCTGCACGCGATCTTCGTTTGGTAGCTCGTCTTTGGTATCCATGACGTAGAATAAATCAACCGCGGTGTTCACTGGAGAGGTGGAGATGTGCGCGCGTTGGACGATTAACGCGCATTCCCACAGAGTTAACGTTAAATCTCTCAATAAACCTACCCGATCCTCTAATTCCACGCGTAAGATAAACGTGGATGGTTTATAATACTCGTCGTCGTCGTCGAAATAATCGTGAAAATCTGAGTAGGATCGTTGCTGGTTCCAATTTCGAGACTGCGATCGATGACTTCTACTGCTATTGTCTTCGTTGTTGTTATTGCCGTTGTTGCCGTCGTCTCCTTTATTCATATCTTCTAAGTGACTCTTCCCTCCGTTTTTGTTGTTCGCGTTGATGATCTCATCTAGCCTCGAACTCGATTTCCTCGAGTGTCTTCCTCTTTTCTGAAGCGCCCCTCCGACTCCGGAACCCGATCTTCCTAGATCGCTTTCGTTGATACCGTTCCCGTTGCTCTCTTTACCGCTTTTTGTAATCGATAACTTTTTCGGACACAAATTTTCCATTCGCATTTGTAACAGTTTCCAATTGACTGATTTTTCTTTTTCTTTTTCTTCTTCTTCTTCTTCTGCTTCCGCGTTCGTATCGTCGCTCACTTCACTGTTCACACCGGAATCGCTGTTGCAAGTATTGTCTTTGGCGTCTCTGTTGCTCTCGTCGTCGAAGTCGTCGTCGTCGTCTTCGTCGTCGTCGTCTCCGTCTTCGTCGTCGCTCTCGTCGTCGCTTTCGCTTTTGTTCTTGCTTTCAGAATGTCCATTCTCGGTGCTCCCTCTCTTCTTCCTCGATCTTTTACTCTTCTTCTTCTTCTTCTTCTTCTTCTTCTTCTTCTTCTTCGCTCTTCCGCCTTGCAACTCGTGCGTCGACGGCGGCGCGTATATCGTCAGCAAAAGAAACGCCCACTGCCCATCCGTCGCGAAATCTCCTTTCACGATCACGAGTCCAAAATCGAAAATCGTCCGCGCTAAGTCCGCGCCGAGTCCCGTTTTATCCGGGCACGTCACCCGGCACGTGGCTTCGTTTTGCGTCGACGTCGGTCGTATTTGAACGTACTGTTCGATGTCGTCCAACTCATCTTCTTCTTCTTCGTCTTCGTCTTCGTCTTCTTCCTCGACACAATCTTCTTCCTCTTCCGGGATCGGCGCCGGCGGCATGGTGTTGGTCTCCCCGTCGCGGTGGTGGTGGTGGTGCCTTCGCGTCCCGAAGAACGCATTGTTGGTCGTCGTCATCGACGCACGCGAGCGACTACTCTCTTTTTGGCTCTTTCTTTCCCGCGAAGTATTAAGAGAGTACTCTTTCACCCAAAACAGCAAAGCGCGCTCTTCTCTCAATTCGAAGAGAGAAGAGACTCTTTGTGGTACCACTAATTTCTCTCTCTCGGATGCTTCTTCTTCTTCGTCGTCGTCGTCGTCGTTTACGTCGTCTCCTCGCGCACACGCCTCTGAATACTCTTCTCGACTCCTGTGCAAAAAAACTAACGCTTTCGCTTTTCGACAAAGCCTTCTTCTTCTTCTTCTTCTCTTCTTCTTCTCTGGGCTGCTGGCTCGTCTTTTTCTCTACGACTCGTTTTGCGTTCGAGAAAGAGAGGAGTCTCCAACACACTTACGAATCTCTCTCTCTTTTGTGTGTGTGTGTACTCTACCACTAACGACTTTTATACTACTACTAAAAAGGGAAGGAGAGGAAGAGACAAAAAGGGACCCCCCCCAAAAAAAACTCCAGGTGCGCCTAATTTAGGGTTTTATAAATTTTTTTTAGGGTTTTATTTTGTGTGTGTTTTTTGGGTCGTGGAAAGGACATAGTAGTGCGAAAATCGTCCTTTTTATTCCTCTCATTAATTACGTTGAATTTACACGTACGTAAGAGCACACACACACACACACACGCGGGCAAACGCGCGAGAGCACATAATAAAGATATGAAAGAGGAGAAGAAGAAGACCACGAAGACGACGAAGAAGAAGAGCGGGGGAGAAGGAAGACGAAGACGACCTCCTCCTCTCTTTGTAGTGGTGTCCTTTTTCTTTAGTATTATTGTCGCATCCACGTCGTTGGATCGATTTTTTTACTGCGTTCGAGGCGCGATTCATCGCTACGAAGACGCGTACTTCTTTTCCGTCGGGGACGCGTTCATATACAGAGGCGGTCGCGAAGGTTTGTTCGCCTCGAAAGAAGAGTACTACGGGGACGATTGGGGAGTAGTCGCACCGGGAGGGTTGGCGAACGGGAAGAGCTACATTCGATTCAATAAAGTTGCGTTTCGGAGGAGTTTGGATTCCATCGTCGAAAATGATGATGTCGATAATGACGATGCTTTAGGAAGAAGAGGAGAAAACGAAGGAGACCAGGAGAAGAAGGAGGAGGACGAGGAGGAGAACGCGGTCGTTCAAGCGGTCGTGTTTGAAGTCAACGATCGAGACCGAGTTGGGTACATGACCGAAGACAGAGGACGACGATATTGCTGCGACGAAGCGTTGGCAAAAACGAGCGGATGTTCTCCGGGGAGAGTCATCGTGCGTCCGAAGACGGAGTTAGTCGAAGAAATCGATCCGGAGACAAAAAAGAAGAAAATGGTGGAGGTGGAAAACGTGGATTGGCCGTGGGTGACGGACGCGTATTTTGAAGGCGCGGATCAGTTGGAGTCGAGGACGGTGGACGACGCGGTGAGCATCGAGGAGACGGGGATGTATTACTTGTGGTTCGTAATTTGCGACCCAAAGTTAGCCGGGACGACGGTGAATGGCCAAACGGCGTGGAAGAATCCAAGCGGGTATTTACCGGGAATGATGGCCGCAAATTTGCCATTTTATTTGTTCTTATCTTTGGCATATTTAGCGTTAGGAATTTGCTGGGCGATCAACTACGCCGTCAAGTGGAAATATCTGATGCAAATCCATCACGCGATGACGTTCGTCGTCTCGTTGGGGATGATTGAAACGTGCGTGTGGTATTACGATTACTCAAATTTCAACACGACTGGATTTCGACCGTACTTTGTGACCATTTTTGCGGTCATTGTTTCTGCAGCTCGGAAATCCGTTTCCCGAGCGTTAGTCTTAGTCGTTTCCATGGGCTACGGCGTCGTTCGACCGACTTTAGGCGGGTTCGCGCCGAAAGTACTCGCGTTATCTGGGGCATATTTCATCGCCAGCGCGACGTTAGACGTCGTCGCAAACGTAGGTGCCATCGACGATTTAACGTCCGGCGCGAGAGTGTTTTTGGTTCTACCCGTGGCTGCGTTAGATGGCGCGTTCATCTTGTGGATCTTTACGAGTTTGAGTAAAACGTTGGCGCAATTGCAACAGAGAAGGCAAATGGCCAAGTTGAGTTTATACCGGTATTTTACGAACGCTTTAGCTTTATCCGTCGTGCTTTCTTTTGTGTGGGTCGTTTACGAGATGTGGTTTAAAGTCACGGACGCGTTCAACGAGAAATGGGAAGCCGATTGGATCACCGCGGCGTTTTGGCACGTCTTGAATTTCGCGCTGACGGCGGTCATCTGCTTCCTCTGGCGTCCGATGGAACCGGAGAAGTTTGTAGGAAATAAGAGCGGGAGCGTGGACGCCAACGATTCGTTTTGGATGGAAGAAGAGATGATTGCGGTGGATAACGAGTTAGCGGCTTCTTCCTCCGGGCATCACGAGTTGGGCGAAGATTCGGACGATGACGATGGAGGAGCCGGGAAGATGGAGTAAAAATTTGATTGTTTCTTCTTTTTTTCTCATCTTGTGATAGCTTTACTACTAATTTTTTGTTTGAATTTACATTAAGTATACCTACTACTACTACTACTACCCCTACCAGTTGTTGTTCTACACTATACTCTGATCAGCGTGATAATCAATCGCTATATCTATTCATCACTCTTTCGCGATGACTTTCGGGAAGTTCTTCTCGATAGTTTTCGCGATGTATTCGTCATCGCCGACCTTCGCGTCTTCCTTCAGTTTTGCAATTTTCGCCCTTTTCAATTCCGCGCGAAGCTTTGCAATCTCACGCTCTTTTTCCAGCATGATGCGTCGTTGTTCTCGATATCGCGCTTTTGCGAGGGCAGGGTCCTCCACGACGACGTCTTCTTCTTTTTCTTTTTCTTCTAGTTCTACTTCTTGTTTTGTCTCTTCCGCCGACGCCGCCGCCGCCGCTTCTCGCGGTTTCGTCGTCGTTGATCTCTTAGCATGCGACAGATGATGCTGACCACCGCGAAGTTGACCCTGATCCATCCTCAACAACCCATTTTCCATAAAACACAGTCTACACGTCGAGGCTTTCACTTTCTTTCCAAATTCCGTTCTTTTCCTCTCTGCGACGATGTACCCGTACGTGCTCACTTTCCTGAGAATTAACGTCACGTGGAAACACGCGAGCTCGGAAACCGCGTAGGCTAATATCGCGCCAATGATGACGTATGCCAACGTCCAGTTACGCAACGTTTCCAACACAGAAATCACGGTTTGGATGTCTACCGCGTTACTATCTTCTTCATTGGTCGCTGGATAATAGTTGTCGTTCGAAAATACCTTCACCGGCGACATGAATCCGTCGTACAACTTCTCTCTCGAATCCAACCATTTCCGTCCGTCTATTTCCCCAGTTCGATCGTACGTCTCTTCCCCAACCTCATTCAAGCTTCTCAAACTCCTCTCTACTCCTTTCAGCTTCCCCCAAATGGTCACCACCAACCAAACTCCGCTCGAGAGCTGCCCCCAAATCTGCGTCGATAAACTCGCCAGCAAAACTAAAAACGCCCGGTAGTTCTTCTCGCCGATACATGTGTTAAGCCATCCGCAGTGATGGTCGAATCCGTCAACGCATTTGTTACAAGCGCCGCAATGTTTTGTCGTCAAAGGGTTCTTTTGATACTTGTTGCATATGTGACATCGTGGATGATGAGCATCGTTCTCCCCCGTCTTTTCGGTCGCGGACGACGCGTCCAAAGACGGAGGCACATAATCCGTCTCTGGATCGCACAGCGTTGCACTCATGCCGCTCCAAAAGACGGCCAAAACTAGCGCCCCGTACGCGGCGCACAGCGCGATTCGTTCCAGTTTTTTCGTCTCGTCCGTGAGTATCATCGACGGGACGAGCACGGCGTAAAATCCGAAAATTTCAAAGACGTACAGACTCACGCCGAGCACTTGGAGGATGTTTCCACTGAAGACAACTTTCTTCTTCTTCTTCTTCTTCTTCGAATCGTCCGGGTCAAAGTCGTCCGACGACACGACGTTCTCCTCCTCCTCCTCGTACACGAAGAACCCGTTTTTGCGTTTGTGTCGACGAACTCCCACCGGAGGCATGATGATACGCTCTCTCTTTTCTTTCTGTTTAGCACGACGTATCTTTCATTCGTTGGGGAACATCACAAGATGTAATCGCGTCTTCAAAGACGACAAAATAGAAAAAAAAAAACACTCAAACGCCAACACCGCCACCGCGCGCGCCTCTTCTTTTGGAGCGCGACGAAAAAGAGAGAGAGACAGAGAGAGAAGAGAGACCTCTCTGAGGAGTGCGTGTGTATGTGTGTGTGTGTATATATATGTGTGTGTATATATATATATATATGTATCGCGAGCGCGCGCGAAAAAAAGTGCGAGATTTTTTTTTTTTTTTTTTTTTTTTTTTTTTTTTGGCAATTTTTTTCACGCAAAAAAAAAAAAAGAAAAAAAAAAAGAAAGCGGAGGAGGAGTCGCGAGAAGAAGACGACGACACTTTTCACATCGAAGAAGAAGAAGAAGAAGTCCTTTGTTGTTGCAAAAACATCGTCGTCGTCGTCGACGACGCGTGGTGGTGGTGCAGAATTACGACGACGACGACGACGACGACGATGTCCAGTGGTGATGATGACAAAAAAAGCGCCTTTGGCGAAGTCGTCGTCGTTTACGAGAAAAAAAATGACGACGACATCGAAAAGCGACGAGAAGACGCGCTCGTTTTGGAACGGAAATTGAAACGCATACGCGACTGCGTCACGGTCGAATCGAAAAACGTGATGGGGTCGTCCGCCGGCGCCGGGTCCGGCGCGTTTCACGAGTATCGACACTCGCGGAGAAGAGAAACGGAACGGCTGGAAAAAATGGACGCCGAAGCGAGAGAGGAACACATCGAAAGAGCGTTTCGAGAGAGAAAACGAGAGAGAGAAGAAAAGGAAGAAAAGGCGTTGAAGAAAAAACGAGAGAAGCGGATGAAGAAGAAGATGAAAAAGAAGACGAAGAAAGAGACGGAAGAAAAGAAAGCAAACGCGGGGGAAGAAGAAGAAGAAGAAGAAGTAGAAGTACAAGAAGAGGGGGAGGAGGCGGGTTTAGATTAGTACGGTAGCGCTCGCGCGACGTAGATGAGTTGAATTATGTAGGTACGCTTTGGTAGTATGTACGCGTCGTTAGTGTTGCTTTTTCGCGTCGTTTTCAATCGTACTATCGTCGCTCGTGATTTCTCCGCTCTCTTTCTTTGAAAGCACGACTCGGTCGAACGCGTCCGCTATTTTGGTTTCAAACTCCACCATGCCTCCTTTCTCGGCCATGGCAGTGAGTAAAGCGTCCGGATTCGCTTTGCAGAGCTGCGCGGCGAAAGTGATGACGATGGGCAAGTCTGAACCGGTGAAAGCGCTCATCCCCATGGCGATGAAACCAATGAGCAGCCACCACTTTCTGTTTTTCTTTTCGCTTTCTTTTTTAATTTCTAGTTTAATGCGTTCCTCTTCGGAGAGAGGGGCTTTCGGCGCGTTTACTTCGTCGGCGGTAATTTTCCTCGAAAAGACGTTCGATATGTACCGAGGCAATAAGGCTGCCGGAGCGAAATATCCGAGAAAAGCTACGCCAATGGCAAACGGACTCAACAAAACGCGCAACGCCATGCCACCTCCGTTCAACGCGGTCAACGATTGGTGCAACGTCGCCGATCCAGAAACGATCAAGAGCGCCAACGCCAACGAGGCAAAGACAATTTTCGTGTACTTGTGCACTCTTCGCGCGATCAACACGAATGTGCTCAAACCTCGACCTGCTGGCGACAAAAACGACGAAATTGCCGAGAATCTCGAAAACATTCCTGTTTTTGCCCCACCATTCTCCCTCTCTTCGCTCCTATCATCTTCGCGAAACAAAAACCGATACAACATAAACGCCGGCGCTAAAACTAACCAATACGACGAGTGTTCCCCGGCTGAAATCCCAGCAGGCAACAAAAACGCGTAACACACGTGCACGTCCAACCACCTGCCCCGCATGGAGCGTACATACGACATCGATGTTGTATTCGCACTCTTCGTGCTACTATCACTACTACTATTATTGCTATCGTTATTCCTATCGGTATCGTTATCGTTACCGTCGGCGTCGGCCGCCGCCGCTTTTGCCATTCGTCTCTCCTCGCGCCCTTCGTATCTCCACTTCCTTACCAAATACATGAGAAACAGCACCGGAAAAACCACGAATACCGTCCACTGTGCCGTCGTCTGAATCGTCCCTTGCGTCATCACCGCGCCGGTGAAGTAGAACAAGACACTGTTCACGGGATTCAAACCGCCTATAAAGGCGGGAACAACATCGCATCGAGAAGGATACGCGAACGGTGCATCATCATCATCATCATCATCATCATCGTAATCATTCGTCGCGGAGAAAGCGTCGAGTGCGGCACAACTGGTGGTGAAAAATCCCTCTGGTGGTGGTTTCTGTCGTCGTCGTCGTCGTTTTCTTCCAACGCTGCCATCACGTCGTCTCTTCGCGGGGGTGCGAGCGCACGCGCGTGTTGTTGTTGTTGTTTGCGTCGAAAACGACGACGACGACGATGCGTTTCCGCGTTCGAATTTTGAATGCGTCTTCTTCCTTCGTCCGAGTGTCGTCGCGGGGCTTTGGAGGACTTTGACGACGACCAAAGACGATGGAAACGAAACAAAGCGCATAATCCCTCCTACGACGACTCTTTTTTATGCGAGAGAGAAAAGGAGGCAAAAAGAACACGCAGAGGAATGATGATGACTTTTAAAGAAGAAGAAGAAGAAGAAGAAGAAGAAGAAGAAAAGAAGAACACCAAAGAGGCTTTTTTTTTCTTCCGCCGCGATGATGACACAAAACAAGGGTTCGTCGTGATACTACTGCTCCCGCCAATGACAACATGGTCATCGTAGTAGTAGTAGTATGTAGTAGTATTAAAAGTCAAAACACGGCTTCTCGCAATCTCCCGGAAAAATCTTGGATAACGTGACTCCGCTGTCTTCGACGGTTGTGTCGCAGACGAACTTCGCGCCTTCGCTTTCAAAATCCTGTCCGAGAGTGCTGCCGCACGGAGTGATGATGCACGGCATTCCTGCGCCTTGGGCGGCTCGTAAGCCAACGATGCTATCTTCGATGACCACGCACATGTCCGCCGGTAAATCTACTTTTTCTCTCGCTAAGTTGTAAATCAACGGGTCCGGTTTCTTCTTCGTCACGTCGTCGCCGGCCATGAGAACGTCCAGTTTGTCCAATCGCGCTTTACCAACGACGGAGTTGACGACTTTTTCGAACCCGGCTTTCGTTGCCGCGGAGCAAATCCCGACCGCAACGTCCGGTCTCGCGATCGCTTCGTCCATCAACTCTAAAATCCCTCCTCGCGCGGTGGCGACTTCCTCGACGATTTTCTTATAAAACTCCGTCTTCTTATCTTGCAAATCATCGATCAATTGGTCCTGGATGCCTTCGTCCGTGACCATCCCGGTACCGTATGTATCGCTTTTCGTGACCGTTGGCCACGTGTTCTCCTTAAAATGCCATCGCATTTTCGGTTTTCCTCCACCGACCGTATTCGCCAGCACGTCGTAATACGACGGCGTCCACTCCATTTGCACTCCCGGTTCCAATTGCACACCGAAATGTGCAAAGGACGCGTTGTACGCCAATCTGTGCAACTCTTCCGTCTCGACGAGAACGCCGTCGCAATCGAACAGCAACGCGAACTTTTGTTGATGTCTCTCTTTTCCCCCATCATTTGCTGTGCCCGCTTTCGCTTCGACTTTTACGTTTGTGTTCCTCGACGTTCTTCGCGCTCGACTCATCAAACAACGGTTGGTGCCACGTTGCACTAATCCGGCGGAGGGGAAAATCGCATCGCCATCGATTCGATGCGCACCACCACCACCAGAAAAGCGCGTCGACATCATCGGTCTTTTGCGATAGGTCGCTGCTTTTGACGACGACGACGACGCGAACGCGTGGACGACGCTCGCGTTTCGCTGCTGCGCGTTGAACGACGACGACGACGTAAACGACATCTTTTCGATCTCTTCGTAGAGAAAAAGGATAAAAATGACGACTTTTAAGTGCTCACAAAAAGTCGAGAGCTTTTTGAAGAGTCTGAAACCCTAAACCCTACACGAAAGGAGCAGTATTTTTTTTGAAAATTTTGTGCGTCCCAAAAGATGCAGTTTTTGAGAGAGGAGAGAGAGGAGAGAAAATATATTCACCTTCGTAGAGAGGAAGGACAAAAAACAAAAAAAAAAGAAATCGTGCTCCATATCTCGCACGCGCAAATTTACCCCCTCCCCGTTTATACTACAAAAAAAGATGGCATTCGCTTTACAAATCAACGCCGCCGCGGCGACAAAAAAGAAGACCGCCGCCCCGAAGAAGACCACGGTCAAGAAGGTGCGCTCGTGTCTCTTTCGCGCGGGTCTTTTTCCGACCGGATTCCGATTTTTTTTTTCGTCTCTCTCGCCCAAAATGGTTTTGTCTTCTTCAAAGGGAGGAGAAAAAACGCGACCAAAAAACGAACCAAAAAAGCGCAACATTCGCATCTTCGCGTCTCTGCGCATTCGCCCCCCAAAACCGCCCTTTCGACGCCGTCAAACGCGCGCATCGAACGCCGAAATGTACCGGGAGTACATCGGTGCGCGCTTTGACGCCGCAGCATCCGTCGCGCGCCGGTCGCGAGGAGGACCTTTCTTCCGGCGTTTGTGTGTTCGAAAAACAAAAGTCGAAAGAGATTTGCAAAGTTTCTTTCATCGAAGACGCATCTATCGCACAAAAACCAACGTCTTTGGACGATGGGAAAAAAACGATGAGGGAGGAGAGATTTTGTTTTTGGTCCGATTTTGATCTTTTTTTTGGTCGTTTCGCCTCAAAAAAGAGAAAAAATACACCCAAACGCTGACCATATCTTTTTCTTTTTTCTTTCACCCAAACCCTAAACAACGTCCTTTGATGGGTGGCTCCTATTTGTATGTGATGCTCTGTTATTTGACTGTGACGACCAACAATAAAACAGACGACGCCGGTCAAAAGAACGACGACGGTCAGAAAGACGACGGTGAAGAAGAAGGCGGCTCCGATCAGACGTCGCAAGACTGAGCAAGAGCTCTGGTACCCGAACGCGGAGGCTCCGGCGTGGTTGGATGGCTCCATGCCGGGTGACAGAGGCTTCGATCCGTTTGGCTTGGCCAAACCGGTGGAATACTTGCAATTCGACTTGGACAAGTTGGACGGCTCGGCGGCGAAGAACCCGTCTGGTAACGTCATCGGTAAGATGAAGCAAGGCGACAACAAGCCGACGGAAAGAACGATCGTTCCGTTCAACGAAGCGTTCGACATCAACCGATTTCGCGAGTGCGAATTGTTGCACTCCAGATGGGCGATGTTGGGCATCACCGGCATCGCCATCGGCGAAGCCACGACGGGCGTCGCCTGGCAAGACGCCGGTAAGGTTGAGTTGGAGCAAACGCAATACCTCGGCTTTAACTTGTGGGGCGAAGGGTCCAACTTGGCCGCGTTGCTCGCCATCGAAGTCTTGTTGGTTGGTACTTTGGAATTTTACAGATCCGGCGAACTCGACCAAAACAAGAGATGCTACCCGGGCGGCGCGTTTGACCCGTTTGGATTGGCGAGCAAGAGCGCCGAAGAAACGTTCAGATTGAAAACCGCGGAATTGAAGCACGGAAGATTAGCAATGGTTGCCATGTTTGCTGTCACGCAGCAAGCGTTGCTCACCGGCGAGGGCGCTTTGGAGTTTTTGGGCGTCGGCAAGTAAAAATATAAATGTGTACGTCGGCGTATAGCGATCTGAATCGGATGCGCGATTCAAATACGACGACGACGACAAACATTTATCGCGATGATTAAATTTTTACGCAGAGCTAGGATAAACAACAACAACAACAACAACAACAACATCAACACACTGTTATTTCAATACACAAACAAACGTTACTTTATAAAGATGATGTCTCTCTCATCTCGTCTTTTTCCTTTCTTTTTTCGTAAAAAAAAAATCTTTGTGGTCTTTTCCTCATTTGGCGATAATATTCGTTGCCTCCTTTGTGCACCAAACACACGCGCGCGCATGTCAAAACTCGGCACCGCGCTTTCGCCTTCACCGTTCCATTTTCGTCTTCGCGGCACTCGTGGTGGTGGTGGTGGTGGTGCGCAAAAGCGAACGCGTCGTTCGATTGGAAATAGACAACGACGACGACGAAATAGACGGTGGTTAAAAATCATCGATTCGTCGTCGTCGTCGTCGTCGTCCGAGAAAGCGACGACGATACTATCATCGTTCGCCGTCGTCGCGTCGAGTAAAGCCATTCGAAACGGCGCGGGGTGCAGAGTGTTCGCGACGAGCGATTCTTTCGAGAGCGGCACGGCGTTGAGTAAAAAAGACGATCCAGTAGTAGAGCTCGATGTCGTGAGTAAAATCTACAGTCTTCTCTCGTTCTCTCTTTTCGGTCTCCTCGCCGTAGACGTCGGATTGAATTTTATGGCATTTTTGCTCGCGTGGGTGAGCAAACACGACACGACGTTCTTCACGACAAACGTTACCGGATTTTGGACGGAGAAGTTATGCATTTTAGGCTTTGTCATTTTACTTCTGATGGATTTTAAAGCGGTCGCGTTGAGGCAAATCGCGAGAGCGAAGACGGTGTTGAAGAATATTAAATACGCGAAAGAGACAACCGTACAGAGCATAGAGTCGACGAGGAACGTGGAAAAGTTTTTAACAAACGTTTACGCGAAGTCAATCATGGAAATATTGGGTGGTACGGTTGCTTTTATTGGATGTTTAAAAACGGTATCGCCTTCGTTCGTGCCTCGAAGCGCTTTAACGTCGTCGCCGGCATCGGTTGGACCCGCGATTGCTCTGTTTTTCGGCCACGCGATGTTCATGCTTCTGAATAAAAACGTCGTGTCGCAAAGCGCGGATATTGTCACCCCATTTCCGTCCAAACTTCGTAGAACGATCGCCACGTTTGACGCGGCGTTGGCGATACTCGCCGCGACGTGCGCGATATTTCCGAAAGGTTGGCCCGGGCTCGCGAGTTCCCTCTCGTTCCTTCTCTTCTCCGTTTTCTTCACCTACATCGAAGAAATCAAGAAGAGAGCGAAGAAAACGAAGAAGAAGAAGGAAGGAGGGAGCGATCCCGGTCGCAGCGCTCGCGGATTGGGGCCCACTTCATGAGAGAGAGAGAGAGAGAAAAGAAAGAGAGAGAAAAAAGAAAGCACGTAGTAGTTCGTCTTGCTTTTTTGTAGTATTAATTGTGCACACACACACGTGTCTCGACACATTAATTAAACGCACTCTTTTCCCTTGTGCACAACACATACCTTTATCGACCAAAACGAGGGAAAAGCGCGTCGTCGACGATTGGCGGTGCGCGTCTCTCTTCTCTCGTTCGTCGCGTTCGCTCTCGCACCTCCCCGCGTCTTCGGTTTAGCCACTCGAGAAAGAGAGAAGAGGAAGACGACGACGACGACGACGACGACGACGACGTTTTCCCGCTTTTTTTTACATCGCGCAAATCTCCTTTATAAAAGTCGTCCTTTTGTGCGATCGAACGACGCGACGTCGTCGACGTCATCTCGACGGCGACTTGGTTTTTTCTCTCTCGAGAGAGAGAGAGAAACGACGAGAACGCGCGCAGACATCGGACGGTGGTCGACACGTTTAAGGCCCGCTTCAAAAGGGACGCACTTTCGACGAGATTTCTTTTAAATTTTGAACCAAAAGAAGCGCGTCGGTGTCATTTTTGGAGGGTGCTCACTTCTCACAATGTCTTTCCTTCCTTTCGCCTTTGCCGCGCGACGAAAAGAAACAGGTACGATGACACAAGGCGTTGGACTCGACCCGGACGCCGACGCTATCACCACGCAGTTCCGCCATCTGTCGTTGATCGACGAAATTTTACCCGCGGAGACGACTCTGTCTGAAGAGCAGTCGATCGCTTTGGAAAAGATTGTAAACGGCGAAAACTGCTACGTGTACGGCGCGGGGGGTACGGGGAAAACTGTTCTATTGCAAACCGCGGTGAAGAGGCTGCGAGAAGACCTGGGAAAGACGGTTGCGGTGACGGCGACGACTGGTATTGCGGCAGAAGCTATCGATGGTGTTACCATTCACTCCGTCGCCGGGTGTGGAGTCGTGAAAAATATACACTTTCTCGGAAAGGTGAGCGGTACGCAAAGAGAGGTCATTCAAACGTACGACGTGTTATTCATCGATGAGATTTCGATGTTGAGCGGGGAAATGTTCGATCGATTGAGCGAACATTTCGGAATCATTCGTCAGAGGCCAACAGAACCGTTCGGAGGATGTCAAGTCATCGTCATGGGAGACTTTCTCCAGCTCCAACCTATCGAACAGTTGAAGACGGCTAATTTGAATCTGAGAGCGGTATGCCCGGCGATGATGTTAGATCGAGGATTGTGTTTCCAGTCGTTCACGTGGGACGTGCTGAATTTTGCGTTTTGCGAGTTGAAGCAAGTGTTTCGACAGGAGGATGAACACTTCGCGTCTTTATTGTCTCGCGTGCGAAGAGGTGATCCCCAAGCCGGAAGCGAAATCGATGAGTACGTTAAGTCACAGAGAAATCTCGAAACTGACGACGATCGACATTTTGAAATGAAGCTCGTTTCCACGAATAAAGAGGCAAACGCTTTCAATACTTTGAAACTAAACGAGCTCGAGACTGAAGAACAGATTTATGAAGCGGTTGACAGCGAAGAGCCGTGCGTTGATGTCGACCACGATCGATACGACGCCTATTGTGAGAGTTTGAGAAACAACTGGAGGCATTTAAAAGGAAACATGCGAGCGGAAGAGAAAGTCACGCTCAAAGTTGGATGCGAAGTGATGATGTTATTGAACGCTTCTGTCCTCCCAGGAACTACTACTGCTGCTGCTGCTACTACTACTACTACTGCTACTACTACTACTACTACTACTACTACTACTACTGGTGGTGAGACGCGACGTTTGGCGAATGGGTCTCGCGGCAGGATTGTAAAGTTTGACATTCCCGAATTCGAAGAGGCGATGACATCGCACATCGAAACGCTCGAAAAAGAGCCGAACACGAAGCAGCGAGAAACTGATTTGCTTAAAAGGCAGCGCGGTTGGGTCAAGCGCGCGGTGCAAAACAAACAAAAGATTCCTTACGTTTTGTTCAACGGTTTCGATGAAGCGATTCCAATACTTCCGATGGAATTCTCGTTTGATACGGCTGGTTTAGGAAAAAACGTTCGTCTTCAAATTCCAATCAAGTTGGCGTTTGCGATTACGGTACACAAGTCGCAAGGCATGTCGTTGGACTCATGTTTCGTAGACGCGTCGAAAGTATTTGCCGAAGCGCAAGTTTACGTGGCACTTTCAAGATGTCGATCGGCAGCCGGTTTACAAATAGAAAACTTGAAGCCGACTAAAATCAAGGCGCCACAAGACGCACTCGACTTTTACAACCATCTCCGCGAACCGAACACGTATCTTCCAAATACGCACAAGTGGTGGCAAGGGCGTCCGGGGCCAAAAAGCCAGAGAGAGAGAGCCGCGGTGAGAATTTTGCGTCAATATTACGATCCACTCAGGGAAGAATATCCGGACGGTTCCTTTTCGGAATATCTCTCCGTGCGACACGATCGCATGAGGAAACTAGCGTCCGACGAGCAACTCGAAACCGTCCCCGATTGGAAATGTAGGGCATGTAATCACAGGAGGGATTATTCGCTCGAGTGCTGCTTTCTCGCGAGGGAACAAGTCGACAGAGACATCGATGAAAACGTGTTCGCGTCGTGGTCGCAAAGGCGAAACAGCTCGAGCTCGGGTCAGGGCGAAGAGACGCCGTGCCCCAAATGCCCGAAATCCGGAGGTCCCCAAGCTTGTCCCGAATGTTCTCCAGAAAACTTCTGTTTTCTCACGGAACACGGCAACTCGGGAGATGATCCATTAGCTAAGACTATGTGTCCTAAATGTTCCCCGCAAAATTTTTGTACAGACGCTAAACACGGCCACTCAGAGGAAAGTCCGGCACATATGAGCGCGTGCAAGAAGTGCTCGTATGGATATTTCGAACGCCAGGGCAGGAGGAGCGTAGACACAAGAAATGAAGATATCACGCCGTCGACGAGGAGGAGGGCAAGGTCAGACGACGACGACGACGACGACAGAGATTTGGAGCGTTCGTTGAGACGTCGCCGCGCGGAAAACGAACAGTTACAACTCGAAGCCGAAAACGTAAGGCTTCAAATCCAAATACATGAAGAAAGATTACGGCTCGCGGCGCTCCAAGCGCAACACACGGAACAACTCGTTTAATATTATTCCCGATGAACAATAATAATAAAACCGTTACAATACCGTTACTTCAAGACATAAAATCCATCGTGAAAAAAAATCCCCCCCTCCAACCTGCCCCCGCGCGTATAAAGGAGTGCGCATACATGCGCGCGGCGTTCTCTCGACGTCTCTGCCGAGAAGCCGTCGAGAAAGCGCGCGAGGCAGGCGCGGCGTCTGCATCGTTTATTTCGCCCAACAACAAAAGTTCTTCTTTCCCTTCTCCGTCTCCCATCATACAATCGCCGCCGCCGACTGTTGCTGCTCGAGTCGGTGTCCAAAACTGCGCTGTTGTTCTTCTTCTCCGACGCGTTTTTTCCATGACGACGACGACGACGAAAACGAAAACGACGAAAACGTTCGACGTACCGGAGAAAGTGCTCGTCTCATACGACCGCGACACCGCCAACGCGCACCTCGCGGAACTTCTGAAAGAAGAAGACGTCGAAAAGAGCATCGCGTCGAAACATAAATTCGCCGTGATTGGATTCGACACGGAAACGCGACCGACGTTTATGAACACACGCGCCGAGAAGAAGAAGAAGAAGAATAAAGTGGCTTTGGTGCAGTTCGCGAGCCGAAGAGTCGCGTGCTTGGTGCACCTGGCGTCGATGGAGGAAGAAAACGGGGACGCAAAAGTGCCCGAGATGATGACGAAGATACTGAAAGGACGAGAGTACGTTCTGACCGGATTCGGGATAAAAACCGATTTGAAAGAATTGAAAGAGGACCATTACGACGAGAAAGATAAGGATCCCGGAGACAAAAGCGTCGATTTAGAAGCGTTCGTCGATCTGGCGACCATTTCGGAGGTATTCAAACACGAACGACCGGGGATGAAAGGCATGGCCAATCACTACGGATTGAACGTGGAAAAGCCGAAAGCGATACAGATTTCGAACTGGGAGAACTCGCCGTTGAAAGAAGGGCAGGTGAAATACGCCGCAGAAGACGCGAGTTTAGGCGTGTGGTTAGCCGAGCAACTGTATAACGAGTACGGACGCGGGGATATTAAAAACAGCGGCGAGCATAGAAATAGTTATGGTAATAGCGAGGAGAGAGAGAAGGAGGACGACGAGACTGACCGGTACGACGGCTTTCTCGAGTGGATGTCTGCTTTTCGAAACGCGGAAAGCACGAAGAAATTGAACAAACGACATTTACCGAAAGATGCCGTGGAGTTGGTTTTAGATGCCGAGTTACACACGGTGAACAAATACGCGACGATCCGATTCCAAGACGCCAAGAAGCTCTTGGAGAAATATCGCTTGGGGAAGAAACACCCGACGGCGACGTTGATGGAATTTTTCAACAGTTTATCGAAGACGTTGCCGAAGGAATACACGAAGGACGGTCGCGGGTTCGAGATTGTCCGATTCAACGAGACCGTCGCGAAAGCGAAGAAAGAGGATGGTCAAGACGCGTCTGTATTCTCGTGTGAATACAAATGGTCCGATCTCGGCGAAAACGTGAGAGGATGTTCAGGATACGGCGAAAGCTCGTCCAAGAAAGGTGCGAAAGCGGAGGCGTGTAAAGACGCTCTAGAGAAATGCGAAGAGTGGTTGAAATCGTTCGAAAATCAATGGTTTTTTGAACTCGCGTTGGAAGAAAAGCAGACGCGGTTAGGCGCGCAGTAAAGATGTACAAGTTTGTAAACAATAGTTAGTAGTATAGTAGTAGTAAAAGTGTATTATACAACATCACGGTAAAAAGGATGTTTAATAATAAAAGTGTAACTTTGTTTTTTAGTTGTTTTTACACCGCGTCGATATCTGGCGAGGCACTGTTCGTCGGATGCTGATCTTGTTCAGATCTTTGCGGGTACCCAGTTACGACGACTTCTTGTTGTCGAGCCGCTCCGGCCATCGCGTTCATCTCGTTGCTACTCGAGTTGTTGTTTATGTCGACGTTACGATTTCTATTATTGGTAAAAGGGTTCATGATGATATTATTGAACCCCGCGTTATTATTGGTGTTCTTACTTTGCTTCTTGACGACTTCGTCCATGACGTCGTGAATCTCCGGTTTCGTCAACATTTGCAAATCTTTATCGATGCCGTAACATAAGTACACGGCGTCGACGACGTCCAATAAAACGGTCAAACAAAAGTTCAAAATAGTCAGAGAGATTAGGAAGCAGAACAGGCCGAGGACGAAACTCTCGACGCCTCGCGATTCGTCGTCGAAGTAATTCGAGGACAAGATACCGAAGACGACCCCAAAGACGACCGAGACGATGAACGCGGTTGTCCTGAGAATCATCGAAGGCAACCACCACACGGCAAATGTCGATAAGTAATTGTTTTGTAAAATGGTGGTGACTTTTCTCGCCGAATCGCAAAAGGCGTCGCCGGAGATTGCGGCGTACACGATGGCAAACTTGGAAATGGATCCAATAATCTCGGCGAAACATTGCCACAACAAGTTCACGCAACACGTCAACACGGCCATCACCCCGTTGTTTCTGTTTTCTCTTTGCGCTTTTTCAACCATGTTTCGAATAATTTCGATGATGGACATGATCAAACCGCCAAAACAGATGGTCCCGAATTGAGATTTAATGCCGTGCGTCAACGATCGTTTCACCGTCCCTTTAAACCCGGTCGTTCCGGGTGGCGCAAAGTACCACTGCGCGATACTTCCGCCAATCGTAAACATTCGCAAACACACCGCGACCGAGGACGTCCACAGCAACGAAAAAAACAGCAAACCAACGAACGGTTTTACCCACGAGTCCGTTTTCCATTCGCAACAGTTTACTTCGAAGACGTACGCGCTCATATCATACGTCTCGCCGTTATTTCTCGACCGCGTGTATTCATCGTACGACCTTCGATCGATGCACTTCGACCCGTCTTCCGGGTGCGTCATCGCGAACCGATTGGCGACAATCTTCCCGTGCATCCACGCGTACGACATGAAAAATATAAACGGAATAAACACAACCGCGGTGACGAACGCGTTAATCCCCATCGTCGCCGTCAACGTGTGTTTCTGATCGCCCAGCGCCGTCGCGGCTGTTTGTAACAATCGATTGACTAAATCAATTTCCTCTCGCCAGAGATGAAAGACGTACGCTAGCACCAAAGTCACGCCGAGAAACAAAACCCCGCCGTACGTGTGCCCTTCCGAGAAGCAAAACATCGCGAACGAAAGGCTCGTCAGAAGTTTGAACCCGACGATACCCCACGTCGCTTTACTCGCGTGGTGTTTAAATCCGTACAACACCGCGCCACCGACCAAAACGGACAGGCACGTTGCCAAGAGTAACCACGCGTGCGACCGTTGCCAAAAATCGTCCCCATCGAACGCGTCGTCCACGTCCTCGTTCGTGTCCTCCAATCCGTCTGAAGACAAAGACAGGATCGATCTTCGTCTTCTGTGTCCACCAAATCCATCCTCTTTCTCCCCGCTCCCACCACCCACATACGCCGCGCACGACGTGCTAAACAGCACCTCTTCGCTCGTCTTCGTCGCGAACTCGCGTCCGCTCGTCGTGCGCGTCGCGACGACCACCCCGACGAAGAAACACGCGAGCGTCGTCGCGAGGTACGCGAGGCCAAACGGGACGTCCCGAGCTCCTCTCGGGGCGTAATTAAAGACCGCCGAGTCGGACGCGTCGTCCGTTCGCATGTCGTCGTCCATCTCGTCGCCGTCCGTTCGCATGTCATCGTCGTCGTCGTCGTCGTCTTCGTTCAGCGCAACGGAACGCCGCCGGTCGAAGAACGACGACATCAATAGCGATGTAGTACGTATTTTAAGAGAGAGAGCTTTTTGTGTAATTAAAAGTGTGGGGAAAATGAGGAGGGGGGTGCCTTCTTCTTATCTCTCTATTTTAAGACTTGAACTCTATTATTATGTATTATTCTTGAACACAATTCATCATATCATGACCCAACTCCAAAGAATGAAGCAAACGCGCAAATGGGTCATGATATGATGAATATATTATATTTTGTTACAAACAAACGCCTTTGGGAGATCCGATGGAGACGGAGACACCACCAAAGGGACCACCCTGGGACTACTACTACTACTACTACTACTACTACTACACCACGATCATTTCTTGAGCAGCGGTTCTTTCTCTTCTTGGGATGGATTTTCTTCGTCCGCGATGGAAGGAGGGGTATTCGCGACCATCTGCGCATTCTTGACGTACGTGTACCTCCCAAACCCGACTAACGATAACGTGTACCCGAACGCTTGTAGAACTGTCACCACGTCTCCGTAAACGACGATCCCGAAAAACAGCAACAAGATGTTTTTGATGTTGTTGATGCCTTTAAACCACACGGCGCCGATGTTTTTCACCACGCCGAGGCCGCACGCGTTGACTAAACATCCCCACGAAGAGGAAACGACAAACAAATACCAATACTTCTTCGCCACGTCCGATACTCCCGGCGCTTGTAACGACTCGCCTTCAAAATAATACACCAACGGTATAAAAAAGACCACCGTCGCGGGCGCGAAGTAATACATGCTTTCGATCACGCCAAACTTTCTATTTACTAATAACCACTGAGCGCCTACGGTTCGAATAGCTTCCGCGAAGTGCGATCCAAACATCACGCTCACTCCAATCGCGGTCGCTTTCCCGCTCACGTTCATACACATGACGCCACCAACGACCATCACGAGTAAACTCACCGTAAAATCCGAGTTGTACTTATCCGTCCCCACGCACACGTGCGTCGCGTAGGTGACTACCGGGACGAACGCTTTCAACATCTGCACGAACGACAACGACAAGTACACGTACACGACGTTCGCGCACGCTAACGTTATGCTCGAAAAAAGACCCACCGGGACGCACACTTTCATCCATTCTTTCATCGTCATCCTCGGTTCTGTTATTTCCACCATTTTCCCGTGGACGAGTATCGCGCTCGCGACGCACGCGAATGCCGTCCCGCACGACGACACGAATATCGGGTTCCCGAAACCGGCGTCTTTGATTAAGTGTTTATTCGACACCACGGTGATGGTGCTGAAGATTAAGTACCCCAGGGTGTACATCAAGGCGGGAACGCGGTTCGTGGTGGAGTATTTCGATTCCAGCGTTTTCGTCGTTTTCGTCGTCGTTTTCGCGTTATTATTCGTGTTGTTGTTGGTATCATCATCGTCGTCTTCTTCTTCTTCTTCTCGCGAATAATAATAAGAACGCGTTCTTCCATTGTGTTTGGTCGCATCATCACCCCCATCGGAAGCCGCGGCGGACATGATGATGACGAGAGAGATACAAAATCTCTTTTAAAAAAACCTCCTCCTCCTCCTCTCGCTGTGTGCGCGCGTGTGTTATACTAAATACACACAAAAGCGTGTAGTAGTAGTAGTAGTGTACAGGACGCGTGGTGGTGGTGTGTTCTTCTTCTTCTTCTCGCCAAAGAAAGAGCGCGCGTAAAGTGTGTGTTGTTGTTGTTCCAACGAAGAAGAAAGAGAGGTGTGATGGCTCTTCCTAGTATTCTTTTTTGTATCGCGTTTGTAAAAGAGCAACAAGTCTCTCCCTCCTTTCTTTTTTTGTCCCTCCCTCTCCCCCCAAAAAAGAGAAAAACGCATATGTTTAGGGTTTATAATATTTAGGGTTTTTTCTCATACAAAATGGGGTCTTTTTTTGTTTTTTCTTTTGTGATTGTACAAGCGAGAGAGGAGAGATTTCTAACCAAAGTGTTGTTGTTGTTGCTCTTTTTTCTCGTTAGTACACACAATTTGTGTGTTTTGTGTGTGCGCGCGCTTTTGGGAAAGCGCGCGCGGCACATGCGAGCACTACTCCTCGACTTTGCCGACGCAAAAGGACACGTAATAAACAACCTTCTTCGCTTTCGACGCTCTTCTCTCGTCTTTGCCTCTTTCAAAACTGCGACGACTCCTACTCCTACGATTTTGACGACGACGACACTTTCGACGGCGTCTTTTTTGTCGTCGTCGAGCAACAAAGGCTTTGGCGGTGTGTTGTCGTCTTCGCGTTGTTGTCTTCCTTCTTTCGAAGCGAGGAGAGAGATGATGCTTTGGTCGTCCTCCTCCTCTTCCGCCGCCGACGCTGCTGCTTGTTCTGCCGTGAGAAGAGACGCGGCGTGGTGGTACTACCACCATCGTCGTCGTCGTCGTCACCTTCCGACAAAATCGCCGCTCGCGGAAGCGCCGCCCGGGAGGAGACAAAACCGAAACAACAACAACAACAACAACGCTTGTTGTGGGGTGGGAAAGAGACGCGCTTTGTGTGCTTCGTCGTTTACGTCGTCATCTGTGTTCGATGATTTCGTACAGTTAGGGGTGCGTCTTTTTAGTAGCGCGCGATAGAGAGAACCATTTTTTGCGAAGAAGAAGAAGAAGAAGAAGAAGAAGAAGAAATCGACGATGACGACGACGACGACGCCGGTGATGCCACATACTGCGTTATCTTCTCGACGAGAGAGCGAGTATTCGAACGAATTCGTAAAGGCGGGGGTAACAGACCGCTTTTTGTTTCGCTCTCGACATGAAGCGACAAAAATACGTGAGGCGTCGTCGTCGTCGCTCGTTGAAATGACGTTCGTTTCGTTCGCGCTTTTTGTTCTCCTCTCTCTCTCTCTCTCTCTCTCTCTCTCTCTCTCTTTCTCTCTCTTTCTCATTCAGTATCATCTCTTTCTGTGATGTCAATCGCGTCGTGCGCGCAATAAAGGAAGAAGCAGGCATACACCCTCTGGTGGTCAAAAACTTACAGAAACAGTTATCCATCGCCTCGCCGACGGAGTGTCAATCCTCCTCCATTCCTCTACTCGCGCAAAACTTGGATGTCGTCATAGCTGCCGAAACCGGGAGCGGGAAGACGTACGCCTATGCCATTTCAATCGTTTCGGACGTATTGAAAAGGAAAGAAATCGAACGGAGAGAAGAAGTGTCGGCGCTGATTATGTGCCCGAACGCGCACTTGTGCGACCAAGTGAAAAAAGCCATCGATATTTTAACTCTACCCGACGACGACGACGACGACGACGGCGGCGATAACGGTGACAAACCGCCGTTAGTGAGAACAGTCGCGTTGACTCCAGATCGAGGCCTTCCTTCTTCGTTCCCGGATATCATCGTGTGTACACCAGCGCGCGCCGAACAAGACGTCTTCGACTGGCGAGAAGGCAGTTGGAGGAATGGCGCGTTCTCGCCGTACGTGAAATTTATACGAACGGTTGTCTTGGACGAAGCCGATATGTTGTTGGGTGGAGGATACGCGCGGAAAGTGAGAAACTGCTTCGACGTGTTGTTTCGGGAGGAAAAGCTCGCCGCCACGCGAGGGTTTTATAAAACGTTCGAAGACGAAAGCGAAATTACAAACAAGACGAGGTCGAAAGAAACTTTGACGAGCGAATGGAAAAACGATTTAGATAGAGATGCGGAAGCGTCCATGGAGCAAAATTGGAGAAAAGATCACGATTTCGACGACGATTTCGACGACGACGATTTCGACGACGAGAAGAACAAACACGAATACGAATACGAACGAGAACAAAACGATGCGAAAAAGAAAAAGAAGAAACCAAAAGCGCGTCTTGGCGGCAAAGGCAGGAAAGGGAAAGGGACCAATCGCGAGTTTCGCAGACAATACGTCTTCGCCGCGGCGACGGTCATGTCCACGGGCAAACGAACACCTGGAGCGATTTTAAAATTCGGGTTTCCCGATGCCGTGTGGACGAAAAGCGCGAGTTTACACAAACCAAGAGCTGAATTGACGCAAACGTGGAGAGAAGTTACTTTGGAAACCCGAGCGAAGGCATTGTTTGAAGCTTTGAACATGGACCCGAAAACCGCTCACGTCGAAAAGACGTTAGTTTTCGTCAACAGTGGCAGCGCGTGCGAAGCGATATCGTCTGAACTCGAAAGCTTTGGCGCGAAGGTAGTATCCTTCCACAGCGACATCGATCCGCTCGAACGAGACGCGCGTTTACGACGCTTCGCGATGCAAGACCAATCCGATTCTCAAACGGTGGACGTCCTCGTCGCGACCGATTCGGTCGCTCGAGGCGTGGACATACCAAACGTCAAACACGTCGTCCAAGCCGAGTTCGCGCAAAACGCCACCGAGTACCTCCACCGCGTCGGTCGAACCGCTCGCGCCGGGAAACGAGGCCGAGCGACGAACATTATCCTCCCGCGCGACTTCGATTTAGCCGCCGCCATCCGCGACGCGGCGTCGGACCGTCGGTCCGTAGAAGATACGTTTTCCAGGAAAAGAAGTTTCCGGAACAAGTTTAAAAAGTACGGCCCAGCGAGAAGAAGAAAAGAAGCAGAGGAATAGATTACTTAGTAGGAATATATATATATAATATATATACTAAGCTGTGGTTCAAGTTGTCTGATTTTTTAATACCACATTTTTTTCCCATTTTTTCTCCCATTTTTTGTCTCTTGCTTTTTCGCCAGATATTTTTTGGCTCCCGGGAGAAGAATAATTATAATTTTGGCGCAGACTTTACGTTCCTCACAGTTCGCCAACCGTCGGTGTAGGTGACGTGTATTCGATAAATCAGAAAAATATCGCTCGCGGAATCGCTTTCTTACGTTCTCGAGGTACATTATTTTTCGTTTTTCGTTTCGCGCGCGCGCGCGTTTATTTGGAAGGACACAAAAATATAATCGGTGGCCAGACAGTTGTCGACTCAAGAAAAAAACCTCGAGATTCCTCCTTCCGTGTTGAATGAAGCCCTCTGAGTCGAAGGTCTTTTACCCTCTTAACTCGTCACATCTCGCGGCGATACTTTTTACCTTCAGTTGTCCTTTCTTGATTTTTGTGCGTCTGCTTTGCAAAAACAAAAGCGCTGTTATACTTTGTACCCGGGTACTAATTGTCTTAACCTAACTGTTTTTAATTGTCAGAAAAAACAGGAGGCAAACTCGAAGAAGAAATTTTAAAGAAAAAATGAGTGGAAAAGATCCAGAATCTGCACGAAATGCAGAACAAATTGATATCAAAAGACTTCCTACTAAAATCCAAAAAGTTCTGAACAAATACGATGTCGATGGTGACGGTACGATTACAGCTGCTGAATTTGTTATTGCAATGGAACAACATGAAGCGACAAAAGATTCACTCAAGAGGCAAAAAAGAATTGTATTTTGGACGTTTGCGGTTATCATCCCCGTACTGCTGGCATTTGTAGGTCTCGGTTTTGGTGTTGTCTACTGGGCAGTTGAGTATGCAAAGGAAGCAAAAGTAAGTGGTGAAACGGCTGTTTTTACTTCTGCGTCGAATGGACAGCCAGTTGGCACGGCGAATGTCTACTATCGAGCACTGTCGTCTGAAGATATCAATGATGGAGCATTGAAAGACATTAAGGAAGTCTCTTTTGCGTTGGGGGGAATGCCAGTTTTCGCGTATGTAGATTCAATCGTGCGCTTACCCAAAAATCTCACCAACCCTGATCACGAATCTTTGACGCAAGGTCCACTTGCAATATTCACTGCTGATGCTTACATTGTTGTGACTGACAGAGAGGTAGAGGTAGAAGAAGGCTCAGAATTGATCACAAAAGTGATGAAGGTAAGGGGTTTGAATCATCGTAGTGGAACGCTTCGTCGACAGTTGCTCCAAAGTGTTAATGATGGTTATGATTATTCTTTCGATTACACAGAAGATGGAGGCTACGATTATCGTTTTACTATGTATGGCACGTATGAACAAGACCAAGGAAATGGCAAAGATCCTTTATTGTGTTCATATAAATACGAAATCAGTGAGACATGTGCAGCGTCTTCACCATCTTCGCCTCCATTATCTCCACCATCTCCACCGCTACCGCCACCAACACCGCCTCCACCGCCTGCGGACAAGTATTGCATTAGTCCTAATATGAATATTGATATGTGCATGTGCGCAAATGCCACTGGTATTTACAACATGGATCAAGTTGATAACACAAATGGTGGCAATTGTGAGTGCAACGTTACAAATATTGAGACATATTGCGAATACACTGACGACGATCGTTTAGTATGCGATACTAATGCAGATGAGGTAACTCTGATAACAAATGTAAATGGTACATCGCGTCAGCCAACCTCAATGTTTGACTCTCATCCTGCAAGGATGAAAATTGCTGAAAGATTTAAATTTTTTGCGTTGCAGAAGAATCGCAAAGAATATGATAAAGAATATAAAGGAGCGACCAAGAAATTATTGAGTAATCCCGAGATTAATTGCGTCGATGATGCATTGGAATTGGGAATATCTTCCATCAAATGTGAGACAACGAACCCAAATATCTGCAAAATTATGTTTGAACTGGACATTCATGTAGTTTTAAATCGTTTGTTTGAGGAATTTTTGGCAGTACAGGTTAAAGACTCATCAGTTGGATTTCTTGACAAAAGACGGCTTTTGCAAAGTGATGAATCTTGTGGTGATGATGATATGCTATGCGGTGATGATGGTAGGCCAATTGAAGTGTGTCAAATCGACGAGCAAAATAATTTGATGTTCCCTGAAATATCTATGGAACTTTCAAATTGTATTTGCGACGCAAACCAAGACTGTACATGCAAATTCACAGTTCCCGATTTCTCGTTGAACACACCACTTCAAGAAAAAATAAATGATCCTTTGCTCAAACAAGATTTTGATGGTTTTTTCGGTGAGAAAGATTTCATAGATTTTATGCCTCAATACTTGTATGATTTTATGCCAGAGAATAGAGAAGTCCTCTTCAATAATACTCAAACATGCCTTAACGATGATGAAGATTCACTTTATCAAGTGAAAACGCTCAGTTGCACATGCAGTCAAGGCAATAGTACAGGTTCAATATGTACTTGTGATGTCCCAAATATTAAAGACAATATTCAGTTGGATACTTCAGAAGAAGTTTTGCCCGAGAGCGCGATTCTATGCCCAGGATTTTTGAGAGGACAGTTCTGCGACTGCTCTGGCGATTGCACCCATAACGAGGCTTGGTGCAGCTGCGACGCTGCGAAAGCTCAAACGTGTTGCAATACAGCACGATAAGTAAGCGTCAGTCGCGACGAGGAGAGAGAGAGAGAGAGAGAGAGAGAGAGAGAGAGAGAAACGAACGTCAACCACGAACAAGCTGAGGTTCTGTTGAGTGCAAACAAATACGACGCAGTTATGCCTAAACGACAACAGCGAAATTGATGACATTTTAGTAGTACGTATACCTAGTGGGGTACTACTCTTTTTACTTACATTAATCATATCTGTGAACTCCACAGGAGATGTAGCAGATAAGAATTTTAATATAAAAATACATCTATTCACTTCCCACAAAGAGGAAAAGTAAAGCAGAGAGGGATACAGCCGACACAGCCTATTGGACTGGGAGGAGGTCCAGGGGATTTGTTATATGGATTCCATTGCATTTTCAACAAACCAATACCCTAAACAATCCTCCGACTTTTTTTTGTCCTTTCTTTTCTTCTCAATATAATGGAAAAATTGTGCGATTTAGTAACAGGAAAGAGCCCGCGAAGACAACACCAACAACAACGAGGACCCCCGACCCACGTTTTGGCGACGACTCTCGCGCGCGCACAGCATAAAGTCGCTTCTTTTTTTTTTTACTTTCGAGCGTCGTCGTCGTCGTCAAAAAAAAAAACCACAGTCGTTGCTATAAGAAGAAGAAGAAGAAGAAGAAAGCGGATTCGATTGGGAGGTAAATTACCCGCGCGGTGGAATTTTCCAATTCAATCGTCGAGGGAGAGCGAGGGAGAGCGAGGAAAACGTGCAACGGGGAGAATAATGGGCCGGCCACCTCGAGCGCAGTCGTCGTCGGACGATGCGCTCGCGTCCGCGAACGATGAATCGCTCGATGCCACGGACGGAGGAGCGCGAAATCTTGAAGAGACAGAAAATGAATTGCCAATGTCGCCGGCGTCGGCTGCGTATACAAACTCTCAGTTGAAGTACGCGAGCGACGTGAGGAAAATAAACACCGGGTCGCCAGGGATGCAACACATACACAACCAACCGAGATCGTCCACACCTGGAGGACAGAGCGCAAAATCTTCGTCGAGTCGCCCTTCCACGCCGACGTTACGTTCGGGAGAACACGCGGAGTTAGGCGCGAGGGAGTTTATGGAAGACGCGACGGTAGTGATCGAAAACAGGACGGTAGCATACTCAGAAGAGTTGGTGTCTTTTTATGGTCCGCAACTTCGGGAACTTTTCGCGACTTTTGGAAAAAACGACGACGACGACGAACGATTAAAATCGGTTTCTATTTCTTTACTTACGAGTAGAGCCGAAGGCGACTATCGTTGATTAAGATGATTCACGGGGTAGAGGAAGTGTTAATACTTCTTTTTACCGCGTTTAGGTACGAGTACTTGTTTTGAAGTGATGTCGTACGCGTTTGAATAGTGAGGTTATTTATTCTGGAAAAGATTCTATTTGTCGAAAAGACAAACGACAAAAAGAAGGAGGAGGCCAAACCAAAACTATCTGGCTCGCTCACAAAAAAAAATACTTTGAACGCACCGTGTAGAAAATACGTTGAAACTATTTGATACCTAATTATTTTTTATACTTTTTTGCCGATTTCTTTTTCAGCTCGCGCACCTCCTTCTGAACGTGCTTCAACATAGGGTGCGTGCAAATGGTTCGCTCGATTATGCTTTTCGCAGGCTGAGCGACGCGTTTCTTAACTTTGGATTTCTTGGGAGCCATATTTTTCTGGTACTTTAGCCTGAGAAAAATATTTAGAAGAAAACAGAAATTTTGTTGAATCCAAATGTGCTCTATTTGCTGCTTGTGTTCCTGAAGACCCTGAAGACTGAATCGTAAAATCTGGAGACCTTCTCAAGGAAGTCTTCAACCGTGTTTTGGTTTGAGTATGTGTATGTTCGCGATGTTCCTGAAGACCCTGAAGACTTTTTAATATTGTATATTTCTTTGATATAATAATATAAAAAATAGCACTTTTGCTCTTCAGGGTCTTCAGGGGATACACAGGGATACACGAAGGCAAACCAAATCACGACTGAAGACGTTTTTCTCGAGTCTTCAGAGATCTTCAGGGAATCCCCGTGTCGCGGTATTGGGGGAAATGTTGCAAAAAAACTTAAACGTAAGCGATATTTTTTGTGGTTCTTTTATTAGTCTATTTTTTGTTTTACATTTCTTTGCAATTTCTTCGTTTTGTATGCATTCACAACATTCACAAACAAAACTATCACACCATCACACTGAAGTCATACAATCATACCACATTCAAACCATCATACCATAATCATACGAAAATCAATCGAACTTAGAAACATAATATATATATATATATATATTATATATATATATATGTGTGTGTGTATATACATATGGGAGGACCATCATCATCATCATCATCCCGCGGTCGTCGTTTTCGTCGTCGTCGTCGTGTTCTCTTCGTTTTCAAACGTGTGTTCTTCTCGGCGTCGTCACGTGATACTACTAAAAGCGTTTTGCCATATTATAGTATATACTCCCACACACAGTCTTTTCTTCCATGTGTTTTGGGAGAGAGAGACAAAAAAAAAACGAGGGAGAGACCGAGAGAGAGTCGCACACGACAAAAAAAGAAAAGAAAAAAAAAAAATGACAAACCCTAAACATATGCAAAAAAAAAAAAAATGGGTAAAGGGCGCGGACACATGACAGAGGGACATTATTATTCGTTGTGTTGGCGACGACGCTTTTCTCTCTCTCGTTCGTTCGTTGTTCTTGCGGAGGATCCGCGCACCGGGCGTTGTTGTTCGAAGAAGTTGGGAAGAGTGTGTGCGTGTGTGTGTGTGTTTCATTTCATCACAACATTATTGCACGTCCCATATGACACCGCCCAAAATCATCATCATCGGGAGGGGCGGATGTGATGATGCGCAAGAAAAAACGTGCGGAACGACGAGCGTGGCGTCGACGACGACGCCGCTTTTGGACGACGACCAGCAGAACGACGAAAAGAAGAACGACGTCGTCATCGATTTTCGGGAGGAGCGGCGGCGGCAGCCTTCCCAAAAGATCGTCGTGTGGACAGTACTGGCGTTGCTCTCTCTCTCGGCCCTTTCGTTCGAGGCGGGATATATCACCACCACAGGAGCACGGGTGGACCAACACCAACACCAACAACAGCGTTTGTCTTTACCGCCGCTGCTCCCGAAATGGGCCTCGACCGTGGTGGCCTCGGTGCGATGGAAAGAGAGAAAGGACGTCGTCGACGACGACGCGCACGGGAAGACGGACCCTTTGCAAACGTTCAACTGGCGGAAAGAATTCGAGAACAACAATTGGGATTACGACGCGCGCGCGAAGAAAGAGACGTGGAAACACTCGCCGGCGAACGGCGGCGAGACGTTTACCGTGTGCTTTAAAGAGGGCGAGAAGTTTAACTTTTTCGGGGGGTATAATTTCATCAACGGAGGGTTAAAGAAACCAGGGATGTGCGTGAAGAACGTGAAAGTGAACGCGGATGTAAACGATCCGTCCTGCGACGTGCGAATGTTTCGGAATCAACACGTGCCAGACGTCCGGCCGAAAACAAACCCGAAACAGGTGGATATCTTTTTCACGC
>VIAU01000010.1:0-47988 GCA_009618085.1 Bathycoccus sp. SAG3 | reverse complement strand
CTCTCTCTCTCTCTCTCTCTCTCTCTCTCTCTCTCTCTCTCTCTCTCTTTGTTTGTGTGTGTATGTGTGTGTGTGTGTGTGTGTATATGTATTGGCTGCGTGTTTTTACTAATTCTTCGTCGCCTATATTTTCTTTAACATGCCGCTAAACCTTTCTCTATCTTGTTCAGTTCGTCCTTAGTGCGTTGCTCGTGGTATTCGTATTCTTCTCTTGCTTCTTATTATTTATATGCTCCAAATCTCTCTTCGTCAAAACGCCACCCCTAGCCATTCGATTTTCCGGGATTTTCGCGCATCGAGAGCAAAAATACGTCTTGCACTCGCTGTTGCCTTTTTGCGTGCGATACCAGTCGCCATACGGCGTAGTGTTAGATCCGCACGTCACGCACTTACGACCATCCCGGTGCGCCAATTCCGTTGTCCCCGCCGTCGGTCTGAATCGCGTGAATCGATTTGACGGTGGTTTTGTATCTAAACTCTTATTCTCAATCCCTTTGCTGCTTTTCGAGGAGGAGGGTGCTTTTTCGTCTGCTCGTTCTTCAAAGAAGCTGGTGGCAGCGTCGGTATTTTTCATCTGCGAGCGTTGGCGTTTTTTCGTTTGCCCCGTCCCCAAAGAAGTTGATGGCGTCGGAAAAAAGACAAATTTTCGTTTCTTCCTCGAGAGAACTCCGTTCTCGCCGCTTCCTTTGTTGGGTCCTCCAAGGACGACTCCCAAGAATTTGCGCGGCGGCGCGCGAAACTGAAGCTCTTTCGGTAACATTGCAAAGAGCTCGTATTCCGTTTTGTGCTTATGTTCTGGTAGTTCAGACATTTCTTTGATGAATTTTTTACGCCCATTTGACCGATCCAAAGCTTCGCGCATGCGCTCTTCTCTCGGCGCGTCCGTTGGTCCCTTAGACGCGAGCGTAATCGATGGCATATTCATAATGGTTTGTGTCTTGAAACGGCCAGTGTTACTTATTGGTTGTAAATCAATAGGTAACTGCAAAACGAGTTCATCATCTGTTTTGTTTTTGTTCTTCGGCAGCTCTTTCAACATTGAAATCGCTTTATATCGCATCCGTGACCGAGCAGCAGCTTTGCGATTCCTTTCCTTTTGATCCTCGTGTTTCCGTAAGCGCTCCTCCTTCAAGCGCTCGTCGACATCAGATTTTGTGTTGTTTCTTGAAACATTCTTCAATATTTCCGAGCTACTAGGGGCAGAATGAGGAGGACGTGAACAAGGACGAGGACGGGGAGGCGGTGGGAGAGTGTTCTTCGCAACAGCTGGCTCATCAACTGGCGTGAATCTTTCCACCGGTACTCTCACGCGTACCTTCGTCGCCGGCGGAGGTAGCCAACACGTGGACAAAACTTGCGCTTCAGTGTCGAGTCCTGAAACCGAAGAGATGCGTTTCTCCCACTCCCGCTCGCCCCCCCACTTGTTCTTCTTGTCGCCAATAGTGACGTTATCGATGGCTTTCGCTTCTTCTGATTTTATCTTCATCGGAAGTTTATCAAACACACGATCAAGAAGTTTAAAGAGAGGCAATCTTGAGCCATCGTTTTCGTCTCGAATATTCGCGTGATATCGTTCAAAACACAAGCGACAGAAGCATTTGATCGACTTGATGGGCTCTGGCGTCAAGTTTTCCATGTTTTCGTCCGCGCAGCCACAGGCGACGCACGGATTCTCTTCCGCACACGTCGACATTTCTTTCCTTTTACACGCGGGACAAAACCATAAAGGCGCCCTCGGAACCCGATTTAAGCCGACGCAATACGTGTGATACCCTGCGTCGCATCCATCGCAAAGAACAAGTTTCTTCGGATTGTTGCCTTTTAAGCACGAGATACACTTGATCGAATCTTCATCGTCCTCATCGTTCACGTCTGACTGGAAAGATGCTTCTGTTCTAATCTTCTGTGAATTTTTACCATGCAAATATTGTTGTTGTTCTCGTTGTTGTTGTTGTTGTTGTTGTTCTCGTTGTTGTTGTTGTTGTTGTTCTCGTTGTTGTTGTTGTTGTTCTCGTTGTTGTTGTTGTTTCTTCTGCGAATTTTTGCCATGCAAATATTGTCGTTGTTGTTGTTGTTGTTGTTGTTGTTTCCGAACGACTTTATTCTTTGGCGCACGCATTCTTGGTCTCGGCGACGGCCCTGAGGTACAGAACGTATAGTTTGTCACCAAGTTCCGCGACGTTCTCACTTCTGGCGCGTATCGAATCACACCGTTCGTAGTTGTCAATGCTTGATGAATTTTATCCGGAGGAAGCATTGTTCTCCCCGGCCTTCCAGGGCGACAAAAGTTCGCGTAGCAGCGGTTACATGAGTACTTGTCTTCAACTTTTTCATTTTGCGCATTTCGCATTAAATACCACCCTGCCAACGACGTTTGATCCACCGCGCATATGCAGCACGTGCGACCTTTACCATTGGGATTGGGACGCGCGCGTGTGGTCAGCGAAGTCAACGTATTGCTGTTCATCGTGGTGGTGGTAACATCGTCATTTTTTTCCTCCGCGCATAGCTCTGGAAACATTTTCCTTTTCTCCGCGACGAAGCAATCTTTGCACAAGAAATCCCGAACGTTCATTTTCGATCGGAAATATAAGTTCGTTTCCCAAGATTTGCTGCAGACAACGCACCCGTGTTTTTTAAACCCTTCTAACTCGATGCGATAGCAGTTGTGACATAAACTCGCGCCATAGACGGTTTTACTCATCCCCCATTGCGATCGCGATTCAGGATCTTTCGGGCGTTCGCAACACGCGCACCAATCTTTCGGGTACTCTTTCGCGTCTCCTGGGGGTGGTAGAATGGCAATGCCATACGTCGTCCGTAAAATGGACGTTCTCGCCCACTTCGGGGCGTTCTTTACTCGAACGCCCGTCCGATTCGCGAGCAACTTGGACGTGTTGTTGTTGTTGTTTGTCTCCTCTTTTTTCACTTTTTCTCGTTCTCGGCGTAAATTCAAAATGTACTTCTCGTAATCCACTCGGTAACATTTTAAGCACAAGGTATCTCCATTCGTGCCTTCGTAATAATTCGTCGGTTTCTTTATCGCGGCATCTTTTCCACCTTCCTCCTCGCAACCGCTCTCTTCATTGCATCTCGCGCAACTCAACTTTAAAGCTTTCTCCTCGGCCGTTTTTTTCAACGAATCTAAGTGACACTCTTCGCACGTCAACGTGAGCGTCGTCCCGATAACATCGTTCGTCTTCCTCCCTCGCGCATCCACCGCATACTTCTCTACTTTTCGTTCGTGCCACCTCGTACTTCTCGTCACGTCGCATATCTCGCACGCCCTCACTCCGCCGTCCGAGCTTCCGTCGTTGTCGATGCAATCGTCCTCGCTCTCGTCCGAGTCGTCCATAATTTCCTCGACACTCAAATTTACTAAGAATTCATTCATAGACTCTTGGGCGTTACCCGAATCGCCATCCGTGCTGTTGTTGTTATTGTTATTATTATTATTATTATGTTGTTGCTGTTGCTGTTGTTGCTGCTGCTGCTGCTGCTGCTGCTGTTGCTGCTGCTGCTGTTGTCTCATCATCTGTTCCCTCTGTGCGGCCTTCTCCCTTACCTTTCGCATCTGGTTCAGTCGACGCCCGCGCAGCGCCGTGAGTTGATTCGCTTTCATTTGCACGCGTTCAATTCTTTCCAAAATCCGTCCGGTTTTGGGATCTACTACGGCTCCTAATTCCATCTGTATCGCGTTCGTCACGTCTTTTTTAAACGACTCCTGTATCGCCTGTTCTTTCTCTTTTTGTTCGTTTATGCACTCGTTTATCAAGTCCTCGACATCATCGTCCGACTCAAAATCTTTCTCTTTATTCTCATCGTCTTTTCCCTCGTCGCGGGGGTCGCGCTCCGCGCCGCAAACATCGTTCTTTCGGTTTTCTTCCTTCCTCTTTTTCGCGCATCGTCGCTGCGCCTCCACTTGCGCGCTCAGCTCCCACGGGAGGCGACGGAATTCGCACTCCGGTCTTTGGCAAGACGTGTGCACGCGACAGAGAGCGTGGTGGTGGTTCCCGTCCGACATCAACATCGTCGTGATGACGACGACGACGACGACGACGACGATTTCAAAATCGACGACGATGCAGTCGTCTCTTCCTCCTCTTTCTCGTTGTTCGTTTTGTTGTTGCGGACCCCGAAAGAGTCAAAGTCCGGACACAGAACGAACGAACGAACGAACGAATGAGGAAGTCGCCGATGAAATCAATCCAAAGGAGAAAGAGAGATTTTCAAAAATTTTGTATACTTGTATAAAAACCCTAAACACGTGTTTCAAAAAAACAAATACTAACTTGCGTAACGCTTCCTTTTTTACCAAGAGATATGACATGCCATTTCTTTCTTTGACTTCAACACGTTCCCGAAGACGACGAGAACGATGGCGGTGCTGACGGAGATCGACGCGAGAGGAGGAAGAGGAAACGGTAGCGCCGACGAGAAGGAGGAGGAGGCGAAGAAGAAGAAGAAGAAAGAGGACTTCGACGATGACGACGATTTCGACGACGCGAAAAAAACGACATTGGAAAGTTTCGTGACGGAAGACGAGCTGCGACGAGAAATCGAGAGATTGGAAACGGAGACGACGCGACGAGAGCGACAACGCGCGCTGGATTCCATGAAAACGAGAGCGATTCAAAAACGGTTCGAAGAAGCGAGAGAACTCGCGATGGCGGCAAAGTTTCGCCCGGAAAGATTGAAGACGGAAATGAAGGAGGAGGAAATCGACGAGAGAGGGAAAGGCGTGGTGTTTGGCGAGTTCGACGAAACGGACGAGAAGCACGTGAAAGAGCTGGAAAAGCAAGGCGTCGCGATGGAAGACGTGGTGAGTTTACCGCCTCAATGGCAGCCGACGGATGCACCGGCGCAATACATTCCGGAAAATGAATTGAAATATACCAATGGGGACGTGTATAAAGGCGAAACGGTCGATCAGATTCGACACGGGAAAGGGATTCATCAGTGTTCCAACGGCGACGTGTACGACGGAAACTGGTCGGAGGATAAAAGGCACGGCTTTGGGACGATGACGTTTACGAGCGGGATGACCTATACCGGGGACTGGGTTGAGGATAAGACGTGTGGGTATGGAAAATGTACGTACGCGAATGGGGACGTGTACGAAGGCGAGTGGAAGAACGATCATCGATGGGGATGGGGGAAGCACGAATGGCGATCAACGACCGGTGATACCTACGAAGGCGAATGGTTCGACGATATCCCGGAAGGTGAAGGGATAATGGTACATATTAAAGACGGTAAAGAAGAAGCTACATTTCAAGGTTCGTTTTTGAACGGATTTAGGAAACACGGGACGTATTCAACGAAAGATGGGACAATCGAATATGTCGGCTCATTCACCGAAGGGGACTTGAGGCATGGGAAGGGGGTTTTCTTCGCGCGAGGGTATTACAAATACGATGGCGATTGGAAATTGGATAAACGAGACGGAAAAGGGAAGTGTAGCTACGATAATGGCGCAGGAGAGTACGAAGGGAGTTGGAAGGACGACATGCGACACGGGAAAGGTATCATGTTCATTCCAAACGAATACGAATATGACGGCGCGTGGAAAGAGGATCGCGAAGAAGGGAAAGGCACGGCAAAATATTTGAAGACAAACGAGAAATACGTCGGCATGTTTAAAGAGAGTGTTCCGAGTGGCTATGGAAAGCGTTTATATAGCGATGGGAGCATCTACGAAGGCGAATTTGAAAATGGCGTGAGATCCGGTCGCGGCGCGTTTACGAACAAAGGAGACGGATCGAAATACAGAGGCGAGTGGAAAGGCGATAAGAAAAACGGGTACGGTGCGTGTCAATTTAGCGATGGAACTGTTTTCAGAGGCGAGTGGAAAGATGATTCGTGGGTGCAATCGACCGCGTGTCCTAAGAATACGAAAGTCTTCGGTAATGGCATCGTATCCGCCGTGGCCGGTACCAATGCCACCTTTGGCATCGAGGCGAGAGACGAACTGAACAATAAAAGGTTATCCGGAGGGGACATTTTTCGCGTGGTGTTGACGCTACAAGAAGAAGAACATGAAGACCATCAAGATGAAAAAGTAGTCGAATACGGCATCGTTACCGATAACGATGATGGGACGTATTCAATCAGCTACTCGTGCACCGTTGCTGGAACGTACACATGCGATATTTCCATCGGCGACGATGAAGACGTCGCAAACTCACCTTATGCAAACCTGACCGTAGCCCCTGGGCAAGCGAACGCACACAAATGTAAGATTCGAGGCGACGGTTTGAAATTGTCGAAATGTTTCGAAGAATCTTCGTTATTCGTCGAGTGCCGAGATTCGAACGAAAATCTGTGCGCGTCGCCGTTGGAGAATCAAGTACGGATTTTCGTGCGCATTACCGATGCCAGCGGAAACGAAATTCAGTTGGCAAAACCGATACGAGTGAATGATACTGGTCGTGGAAGCTACGAAGTTCGATACACGCCGTTAAAAGCGGGCTTTTACGTCGTCAACATTTTCGAGAAGAAAAACGGGTTGAACGCGCCTACCATTTTGCTAGGAAAATCGCCATATTCGATGCGCGTGAAAGATGCTGGTCAATTGAGCGATGCACCGCCACCAACAGAAATATCTTCAACATCGGCCAAGACGATTGATGGAGAATAAACAGCACAAGAAGAGTTTGCTAAATTCGGAGCCGGCAACATCGCGCCGCCGCCGAGGGATCTTGCCCGGGACTGGCTCAATATCGCCAGATCCGATTACATCTCCGTCGACAAGAACGATTTCGGTTTTGATTCCTCCTCTGAGGAAGAAGAGGATCCCGATGAAAAGTTTGCTCGCGAAAATCCGGACACGCCAGTTATTACAAACTTGGAGGACGTGTACAAAGTGCCAAGATTGAACAAAATGTTGGCAGAGAAACGCGCGCGAGAACAGGCGAAAAAAGTGGAAGCGATGAAGAACCGTTTGGAAACGAAAGAAAAAGCGAGGCAGTTGAAAATGTTAGGTGAGGAGGGTGCGCACACGACGCACACTACTCCTTTAGGCGGTTTAGACTAAGAGATGATGATGATGATGATGATGATGATGATGATGACTTCCCCTAAAATACACTCTTCTATACAAAAAACTAATTACTTCTACTACTACCGATATTTTTCCTAGAGTATTCATTATCTACCGTTCCTCCTCTCTTTCCTCCTCTTCTTCGTCAAAGCTCAAAATGCCGCCACCTTCGTTCGTTTTCTTGCACCTCTTCTTTTCCTTCGCGTTACCATCGATTCTATTCTTTCGCTTGCCTCCGCTAATCTCCTTGCTTTCTTTTTTGGCGCCTTCCGATTTTGCCGCCGACGTCTCCGCGTTTGTCCCGTCCTTCCTACTTTTGAACTTAAACAACCCCATTTCCATTGCCTCTCGTTCCTTCTCTTTCGCCTTGTGCATTTTTTCCTTCAAATCTTCATTGTGTGGTTCCAACTTGAACGCTCTCTCGTACGCTTTCGCGTGCGTAGTCAAATCGTCCAACGCTACGCTCGCAACCGCGAGTCTCACCCACCCTTTCGCCCACTCGCCTCGAGATCTTTCTATGCTCTCCAGCGCGTCTCTTTTCGCCAATTCAAACTGTCCTAACTTCACGTATGCCGCCGAGCGATTGGAGTAATATATGTGCGAGTTATCCTCCGACGACGCGACCGACCCTTGCGCCGCGATGCACTTCGTAAACATATCCACGGCCCGTTCGTACTCTCCGTTTTGGAAACACCTATTTCCAACCCCTTTGAGTTTCAGGCATTCTTCTTCTCTCGATTCTTCCGCGTTGGTATTCGTCGCCGTCGCCGCCGTCGCCGTCGCCGCGGCGTGTCCCACGCCTCGTCGCGTTTCTTCCTCCTCCTCCTCCTCGTCTTTGACCGACACTTCTTCGTTTTGGTCTTCTCTTCCTTTCAGCGCATTCCCGACGAGCAAATCCGCGTGGTGGCGCAGAAACTTCGGGACCACGCGCTCGTACTTCAGCGTCGGCCCTCCTCCTTTCCCGCCAACGCCGCCAACACCGCCGCCTCTAAACCCGCCGCCGCCAAAGCCGCCGCTGCCGCCACGAAAGGTGTCGTTCGCGTTGGCGTCGAAACCGCCGTATTGGTCGTCGAATTGATGCGTTTTCTTGCCACCTCGCGCCATTATATACGATGTCGACGACGACGACGATTCAAAACGAGAGCGTTGTTGTTGTTGTTGTTCCACCACCAAACGCACTTCTACGTCGTCTTCTTCTTCTTCTTCTTCGCCCCGCCAAAGCCGCCGCTTTTTTTCCAGTTCGTCTTTTGCGTTTCGAGGAGTTTTTTGGCGGCAAAGCGAAGATGATGTGTTGTGTGTGTTCTCTCGAGAGGAGATGTAGAGAACAACGGAAGATATACAATGATTGATGATGATGATTGATTGATTGATGATGATGATGATGCGAGACAAAAAAAAGAACAAAAAAAAAAAAAAGAAAAAAGAAATTCTGCTTTTGAATTCGACACCCTAAACCCTAAACACATGTCCAATGCACACATCAAAAAGTCCACACAGAAAAGAGTAGAGTCAAATAAAACGACCACACCTTTACTCGCTGTGTTGACGACGACGCGCTTTTGCTGCTCCATCTAATCGCGATGATGATGGCATCATCATGACGCGGCCATTATTAAACCTGGACGAGGAGGAGGAGGAGGAGGAGGCAAAGACGTCGTCAAAAAAGTCGAGAGAAGGAGGAGGAGACGACGACGACGACGACGACGACCAAAGAAGAGATTTCGATGTCGCGGAACTGGACGCCGCTTTGCGCGGCGGCTTTGGCGGCGGCTTTCACGGAATCCAAAAGCTCGTTCTCGCGCCGAAATACGCGGCACTCGGGAGACCGGGAACGCCGTGCGTCGTGACCTTGTGCGGCCTGCCGGGAAGTGGGAAAACAAGGCTCGCGCGGACGCTGCGAGACCGAATGAACGCGAACGGCGTGTCGAACGCGACCGCCGTCGTGCGATTCGACGACGCGGAAAGAGAACAGTTTTTTTACGACGACGACGACCGAGCGATGAAAGGAGTGGAGAAGCGACCGAAGACGTTCGACCCGGAAGGATGGAAACGGGCGAGGAAGGCGTGCTTCGAAGCGTTGCGCGCGGCTTTGGACGACGACGAAGAGAAGAACGCGATGGTTATTTTGGACGACACCATGCACTATAAATCGATGCGACGAGAGGCGTACAGATACGCGAGAGAGTTTCGAGCGGCGTTTATAGTCGTGCACGTAGATGTGGACGAGAAAGAGTGCTGGCTAAGAAATAGTCGAAGAGACGACGACGACGTGTTGAAAGTACCGCGAGAGACGTTTGAGCGATTGAAGACGGTATTCGACGCGCCCGGGAAAGGAACGTACGACGCCGACGAAGCGTTCGATAAGAATTATATAACGGTGACGCCGCCTTCTCGCGATGTCGGTGTGAGTGAAGAAGAACATGAAAAAGAATACGCGGCATTCGCGGAATCCCTCCTCGAGGACGTGTACAATCGATGGCTTACCGACGAAACGCCTCGACGTAAAGACGAGCTCGATTTACTCAAACTCAAAAGAGAACGCTCCGCCACTGACCGCGTCATCACAGCCGCCAACTTGGTCCACGACGTCGACGTCCAAACGAGGAAACTCATGAATGAGTTCATGAAATCCTCGTCTTCAAAATCGTCCGCGTTAGCCCAACGCGTTCGCGAAGCTCGTCTCCACGCGCTCAATCTCTCTCGAGAAGAGACCAAATTCGACGCGAGGAAAGACCAAATCTTTAGAGAAAATGGCGATTTAGACGAGTGGAAGGGAGATGCGAGCGCTGAAAAGTACGTGAATGTCTTCAGGGAGACGCTGAGAGGATTAGAAAACGCATCGCCGTCGTCTCGGTAGATACAAGTAGCCTCCTTAGTGCACTCTTTTCATCCGAGGAGAAACTTTGTTCTTCTTCTTCTTCTTCTTCTTCTCTTCTTCTTCTCTTTCTTCTTATTCTTCTTCTTCTTCTTCCTCGCTCAAAAATATGAGTGAGATAATCGTACGTTTCGCACCTTTATGGAAGTGACAGTTCTTGCTTGGAAACCACAACCAACTTCCCACGCCGTCTACTTCCTCCACGTGATAAGCATCTGTCTTTCTGGGGACGCCCTTCTTCCTTCCGGAAATCAAGTATTCGATTTGCGGTTCTTTTTCGCATTCCACGACATAAACTAACGTGGTGCCGTTCGCGAATCGATTTTTAAACGGAATATCAGTGGCGATATCTGTTTCACCTTCAAAAATGTCTATCCACGGAGTCGCGTCGATACTTTCCCCCGTTTGTTTCGTTGGAAAATCGAGAACTTTGGCGTCTTCCGGAATAAGTTTAGCGTCGCAAAGCGCTTTAATAATGCCCGCGAAATCCTTTGCAGAAATCTTTTGTCCCCCAATCTCGATCTTTTGTTTCTCTGCTTCCGCGCGAAACGCATCGACCGCCTCCTGTATTGGTTTTCGTGCATTTTCGTCTAATCTTCCCCTCGTGCACATGGCCTTAACTTCTTCTTTCGTTGCTATTCGCGGTCTCTTCTTACCAACCTTCTTACGTTCTGACTCCTCTATTCTTTTCTCCATCCAACGGATATTTTTTATGACGTTTTTTTTTCTTGTGCGACGACTTTTCTGTCTATTTCCCATGATGATGTGATAGAAAAGAAGGCGTTTCTTTGACTCCCCACGCGAAGAACGTTTTTTCCAAGAAAAAAAAATACGACTTCTCTCGCAATGTCTTCTTCTCGAGGAGGTATCCCGAAGTCGTCGTTTCCTTGGACCAAAGAAGCGCGATCTGCACAATCTCTCCTCTAAGAATTGAACGCTTCTTCTTCCAAAACGCTTCTTCTCGACCGCTTTGGGGTCGTCGTCGTCTCCTTTTTTTTCGAGAGCGGCGGAAAACACCACTCACACTCCCTCGACACTTTATTACTCCTACTAAGCGCTTCTTCTTTTCGCTCTCTTTTGTTGCGCTCTTTTTTTTTTGTGAAGGAAGAAGAAGAAAGAAAAGAATTGTCTTCTCAGGAGGATCCAAAAAAAAAAAATCCAAAAAAAAGAAAAAAAAAAAAATCCAAAAAAAAAAAAAAAAAAAAAAAAACCAAAAAAAAAAAAAAAAAAAAAAATCCAAAAAAAAAAAAAGAAAAAAAAAACGCGCGCGCTCTTTTGAAATCCCCCCTTTAAAAAAAAGAAGATCTTCGGCACACACACACACACACACACAAACGCTGTGCTCGAAGAAGTGTGGTGGTGGTGGTGGTGCACGAAAAACAAAACGCGATGATGAGTCGCCACTACTACCGCCACAGGATTTCGCCGCCGCTTTTTTTCTTCTTCTTCTTGGCGACGTGCGTCGCTTTTGTCGCGTTCGCGATCGACCGCTCGAATGCCATTCGCGTGCCCGATTTCACGACCGGGATAAAGTCGAAATTCTCCGTGATGAATGAATCCGTGAAGATGATGAATCCAAAGAACAGACGCGCGAAGGAACTGGAAGAAAGAGAAGCGCTGATGAAGGACGCGTACGGAGACGATAAAATCGTCGGATGGGACGCGGTGAATAATAAACCGATTTACGACGAAAATTGGTCCTCGAATAAAGCTTTGTTGGAAAAGTATAATCCAGGGAGCACGGCGAGAGAGGATCTGCCCAAGTATAAGCACTTGGCGGACCGAGAGGAAGAGCAAAATTGGCTTTACAGGAACAGGTACGTAGATAATTGTCTCTCGTGTACGTAAATGTACTCACGTTTTATCATCTCTTCTCTCTACGCGCGCAGTGAAAACGCAGAACTCATGAAGGAGTTCGAACGACGCAAGCAGATCGTCTACGCGCCGCCGGCGCCGATTTTACAAGGCGAGAGCACGAAAGCGGTCGATGAGGCCTTATTGGGAGGGATGTCACCAGAAGAGAGAGGTAAAATGGACAAAAGTTTGACGTCCTTTCAACGTAAAGTAATGAACGCGATGTTGGGTGGAAGTCAAGTTGGCTCGGACGATTGTAACGTGGACGCTGTCAAGGGAGGATTTTTGACGGACCGACAAATACAACATTTGAGGGAGCAAAAAGCGAAGATTGGGAAAGATTCGTTTCATCACGCGGCGGGCAAATTGTCGAAAGGAGGTCACGTGGAGAGTAAGTTGGAGATGGACGCGGAACACCGAAGGTGCGTGGAGGAGGTTGTGGTGAACGACATGTGCGATCGAGCGGCGGCGGGCGCGTATTTGAATAAAGTTTTGAAAGAAGCCGAAGGCATGTGGAAGAAGATGCAAGGTACGTCGATCAGAGATCACGCGAGATATGAACCGTTGAACGAAAAAGCGATGGTGGCCAGAAACCGGTGGGGAGCGGCGAAGAAGTGCGTGGATACGATGATGCCCGGGTATTGGAGAGAAACTGTGGCAAGCGAAAAATTTAGAAAGAGAGAAGAAGGGATTTCGGACGCGTCGAGAAAGTTCGCGGCGATGGGTGGAATGGAGAAAGGTAAGGTTGAAATTAATGGCAAGAAGATACACACGTGATCACGGTGTATGATGCGCTCTATCATTATTACTGTTATTAAAACAACACGACAATTTGATTTAATCTCATGTACTAATTTTCCAATAACTATTATGCATGTATTTTCTTTCTTAATACCCATTCCGATGCTTTTTCCTCCATTTCCACGCGTGCCCGAGACTCTCCTCTATATCCAAATACCTCGCTTTCCATCCCAACTCTTTCTCAATTTTATCCACGTTCGCGTACACTTCGGCGTAATCTCCTGGTCTCGCTTCTTTCTGCTCCACAATTTTAATCGGCATTTTCGTCACTTTTTTACACGCTTCCACAAACTCCTTCACGCTCACGCCTCTCCCCGTTCCAATATTATACAAACTCGGTGGATTTGTCGTTCCTTTCTCCATAGCTAAAACATGCGCGTCGATTAAATCCGTCACATGAATGAAATCTCTCACGCACGTCCCGTCTCTCGTGGCGTGATTCGTCCCCATCACCAATAAATGTTCGATGTTTCCTAAAGCCGCGTCAAAGCACGCGCCAGAAATCCTCCCGTGTTTCCTCAACTCCGGTCTCGGATATTCTCCCAATCGACCTTTTGGATCGGATCCGAAAACATTAAAATACCTTAAAATCACCGCTCTAAACTCTGGATTTGCAAACGCGTAATCCCTAATCGCCTCCTCGGCAAACAATTTCGACTTCCCGTAAGGATTAATCGGCACCGTCGGCGTTTTCTCGGTGATCGGCAAAACTTCCGGATTCCCGTATGTCGCGCACGTGCTCGAATAAATCAGTTCGTTCACATTAAATCTATCCATCGCTTGTAACAACGTGGCCGTGTTGCTCGTCACGTTTTTGTAATATTTGTTCGGATCCGCCATGCTTTCTCCAACATACGCAACCGCGGCGAAATGAATCACCTTATCCAATTTCGGAGACGTGTCGAACGCCGCATTCAACACGTTCACATCCCCCAAATCCCCGTGAATCACTCTCAACGATCTTTTCGATTTCCCTTGCCTCGAAATCTCTCGTTTCAGCGCGCGCAACGCGCCTTCATTCCCTCGACTCAAATTATCAATGATCGTCACCACGTGTCCTTCCTCTATTAATTTTAACGTGCCGTGCGATCCTATAAACCCGGCTCCACCGGTGACCAACACGTGCGATTTCGTTCGATCCGCTGGTTTCGCGACCGCTTTCGCCGCTTCGTATCTAAAAGCACTCATCGACTCGATCCTTCCAGAACTCCTCCCAACGTAGAGAATCACGGTAAACAGCAACGCCAGCGCGACGAGCGCGCGTTGGCCAGTTTGTCCGTTCGCGTTCATCGCAGAGGAAAGCATCATTCCGGACGAGACGACGACGGCGGCACCTCTTCTTCTCTCGCCGTCGTCCTCAAAGTCGTCCTCAAAGTCTCTCCGATTAGTACGATGAAAACGATGAAAATGACGATGCAATCGAGACGACCGATGCGCAGACCCCGAACGCGGCCCGTCCCGTCCTTCTTCCTCCGCTCTCCCGAAAAAAGTGTCCCCGGCGTCCGTCGAACGCTCGTCGCTTCCTCCCCTCGTTGCTGCTCCTCCTCGTCGCGAGAGGTTTTGCATGCACCAAAAAGGATGTACTCTATATATATATATCTGAAGAGGATGATTTCGAGAGCGATTTTCCCTTCGTTTCTTGGATTAGGGTTTCGGGTTTAGAGGTCTTGTTTTCCCTCGCGAAAAAGAAACCGATTTGACGACAAGCGCTCTCATTTTATCGGCGTTAAAAGAGCGCGCTCCTCCTATAATAAAGTCGCCCGATTCCTTCTCGAGAAGAAGAGGGACAAAAGACAGACGCGAAGAAAAGGAACACCGTCGTCGTCGTCTCGTGCACGTCTTTCGGGGGGTAAATAATAATGGGCGCGCAGCAGTCCGCGCAGGACGACCACCACTCCCAGGAGGTGGCGAAAGAAAACGTCGCTTTGCGTCGGGAAATCGAGCACTTGCATGAAGCGCTGCGAGATGCAAAAAAGACACAACAAAAAGAACAAAAAGATGAGCCGAAGACGACGACGGCGACGACGAGACCGACGACAAAAATGACGGAGCAAGAGTTGGAGAAACAATTGCTGCTGGACGTGCACCGATGTGGCGAGGAGGAGGGGGTGGATTCCGCGCAATTCGCGTCGAAAACGGAGTGCGATGCGAAACGCATCGTCGGCATCATCAAGTCTTTAGCCGCATCGAACATGGTGATCTTTTCTGAAACGGATAAGAGCAAGGTGAATTTAACGGAGGAAGCGATGAGTTTCATCGAATCGGGAAGTCCAGAAGCTCGCGCGTTCGAACACGTGAAGAAACAAGGCGGAAATGGAGTGCCTTTACCAGAGTTTAAGAAGCTGGAGAAGACAATCTCCGAAGTTGGTTTTAAGCAAGCGATGCAGCAAAAATGGTTGGCGATGGATAAAGCGACGAATTCAGTCGTCGCGAAAGTGGACGAGATAACGGATGCGTGCCAAAAATATTTAAAACTGATCAGAGAAGGGAAGAAAGAAGACGTGCCGAAGAAAGAGTTGGACGTGTTGATTAAAAAAAGAAAGTTGGCAAAGGTGGAGACGTGGAAGGAATACTTGGTGAAACAAGGGCCGGAGTTCGCGTTGGAGAGGAAAAAATTGGAACACGATTTGACGAAGGAAATGCTGGCAAATGGGGCGTGGAAGACGGCGGCGTTTAAGGAATACACGTTAGTTCCGGGAGCCGGGAATATTCCGGGGAGTGGCCACGTGCATCCGCTGTTGAAAGTGAGGAGGGCATTTCGCGAGATTTTCTTACAGCTCGGGTTTAGCGAAATGCCCACGAATAACTTTGTTGAGTCTGGGTTTTGGAATTTTGACACGTTGATTCAACCTCAACAACATCCCGCGAGAGATGCCCACGATACATTTTTTATGAAAACGCCGGCAAAGGCGAACTTTGCACCGGAAGACTACGTAGAGAAAGTGAAGATGATGCACGAGGTTGGCGGTCACGGATCGGTTGGGCATAACTATGCATGGAAGAGAGAAGAGGCGGATAAGAATATTTTGAGAACGCACACGACTGCGGTGTCGGCGAGAATGTTGCATAAATTAGCAGAGGATGGGTTCAAGCCGTGTAAACTGTTTAGCATTGATCGTGTTTTCAGGAACGAAGCGGTGGACCGAACGCACTTGGCGGAGTTTCACCAAGTCGAGGGGGTTGTCTGCGATAAAGGATTGACTTTAGGGGATTTGATTGGTGTGATTAGGCAGTTTTTTGCGCAGTTGGGAATGACGCAGGTGAGGTTTAAACCCGCGTTTAATCCGTACACGGAGCCGAGTATGGAAATTTTCGCGTTTCATCCGATGTTAGGCAAGTGGATGGAAGTTGGAAACTCAGGGATGTTCAGACCGGAAATGCTCTTGCCAATGGGTTTGCCTGAAGATGTCAACGTAATCGCGTGGGGTTTAAGTTTAGAACGACCGACTATGATTATGTTTGGTATCGATAATATTCGTGATTTGTTTGGAAGTAAGATGCAGTTGCAATCGGTCAAGAATAACCAGTTGTGTCCGCTAGGCTTGGAGAAATAAATATACCTACGTAGTAGTAATATTACTATCTTACATTTGATTAACCAGTAATCGACTATATACGACATCACTATCTACTTGTGTACTATATTCGTGCCACTGACTACACTATCTTCATTCGTTATATCGTGTGAACTACTGCTCGTATTTCTTGCTGAGCGTTTCTTTCAATTCGATCCACCTCGAGAAGAAATCCGTCGAGCGATTTGAATGATGCCAAAACGAGGCTCCGATAAAATCTTCATTTCGAACCGTCCGTAAATTTTCGCGCTTGAATTCAATGGCGTCGAGTATCGGAGGGAGAGTCTTTTCTTTATCAAAGAGCTCGTTTCGTAACTCGACGCCGCGTTTGGATTGTTTCGTCCAAAGTGATTCGTTCGTGAATGATTCTACGGCCGCAGTCGCAAACGCCTCCGGAGTCACGCAATCAAACGTGCCGCCCCAATTGGTTTTTATGTCATCCATCCTATCGTAGTCTTTCTCAAAAGCACCAGGCACGCCAATACCTATACATAAAATATGAAATAAAATTTAATGGAATGGAATTTGTTTTATTTAAATACCTTCACCACCAATCGGTGTCGTGATAACGGGCGTGCCGTATTTGAACGCCTCGATAACTTTCCCCTTGATCCCGGCCCCGAATCGTAACGGTGCGAGCAAAATTTTCGCAGTCCCTAGCGCTTCGCAAATATTTTCACAGAAACCTTTGACTATGAAACCATTCTTCTCATCGTTTAGTTCATCGATATATTTCGGTAAACACGTTGCACCGTAGGCGTGAAATTCCGCGTTCGGCAATTTCGCTCGAATCAGAGGCCAAATCTCTTTCTTTAAATATCTCAACCCGTCGACGTTTGGCGCGTGATTAAACGTTCCGATGGAAACAAACGTGTCTTTTCTATCCGCGTACGGTTTGATGATGCTATTCTTATCAATTGTTTCAAAAAACGGCGCCAAACACAATTTCTCCTTTGGCACGCCGCATACCGCGTGCAACATTTCCATCTCCGCCGACGAACAGACCAACGTCAAATCCGAGCGGAAAATAGAGCTAATTTCTCTCGCAAAATCTTCATCCAATGCTTCTGGCTTCGCGTTTATCGCTTTTTCTATGACATTATTACCACTTTCACCATTAACAATCCTCGCCCGCTCTCTCCTTAACGCGTGACAATCCTGCATATCCAACACCCGCAAAGCGTTCTCGCACACTTCTTTCACCCGAAACGAATACGCCTCTTCCGCTAAAAAACGATCGAAAACCACAACATCTATCGGATTTGTTTTTCTGCACTCTTCTAAAACGCTTTTAAAATCTTCCTCTCGATTCGGAATGGCGCTCCCGTAAAAATGAACGCCTTTCTCCACCAACTGTTTATTCAACGTTGCGTTTTCTCTCTCATCCACTTTCGCCGCGCAGACGTAGTGGATGTCCGTGTATCCAGCTTTTATGAATCCTTCGAGTAAATCGCGAGTGCGCACACCCGCCGCGGAGGTGGAAGGTGAGAGAGGGACGAACGAGAGGAAGAGGACGGCGCCTTTTGTGTTCGTTGTCGGAGAAGAAGTGCATCGGGATGTGTTCGAACGACGACGACGCATCGACGACGACGACGACACGCGCGACGAGTTACATCGAGGTTGGAAAAGTTTGAACGGTAACGACGACGACGCGTCGTTATATCCGACACCGCTGCTACGCACGGCTCGCAGTCTAGCGGACACGACGAACGCGCAGATGCGCATTTTGTGTTGGGGGGGGGGTCGAGAAAATGAAGAATTGGTTGAACGGGCGACATACTTACTTACGGAATGGTATGTATTTCATATAGCACAAAGAATGTAGTGTAGCACGCGCGTTCATTTTTTTATCGCGTGGTAACAGTTCGTTTACAGGAGCGCGAGCGGTGTAAGGAAGACCCCCAAAGAACTTTCTTTTATTCTTGACTCTTCTTCCTCAAAGCTTCCAACTCGCTCTCGATGGCATCGCTCACCGGTCTCCCTTCCGGCAACGAACCACCCCCACTCCCACTCTTCAACCCTTTCATCGCGTTCAATTCATCTTCCACGCTTCCACTTTCCAACATTTTAAACTGCTCTTCGAGCGCGTCCGACGCGGTCAACACCCCCACGGCTTCCGCCTCCGCCTCCTGCGCCAACACTTTCTCCTCCATTCTCTCAAACGCGCTCAACGCGCTCGACGTGCTCACGCCTTGCACCATGTCCGCGACGGCCTTATTCGTCTTCGCGCTCGCCGCTCGTGCTTTCAACGTATCTTTCTTTGCCTTGGCCTCCGCCATCTTCGTTTCTAACACTCTCGTATTCGACACCAACTTCTCCACCGCTTCTTTTTGCAAAAGCAAATTTTCCTTCATCCCGTCTGCGTTCTCCTGGTACGATTTGCGTCTCGTCAACGCCTCTCTCGCTAAGTCGTCGTCTCCTTTTTCAATCGCCAGTTGCGCTCGTTTGTACCAATCGTCCGCGGTCTTTTGCGCCGCTTTATATTTGTTCTCCAATTGCTTTTGCGACGCCATCACTTGCGCGGTGGCTTGTCTCATCTTGATCAAATCCGAGTTCATCTCGTTCACGGTTTGGTCCAAGATTTTTTCCGGGTCTTCCGCGGCGCTAATCAGCGCGTTCGCGTACGAGGACACGACTCTCGTAAATCTGGAGAACAGGTTCGCGGACACGACGACCGCGCTTCCTCTGTCTCGAGAACACTTCTGACGCCGACGACGATTCGCGAGACGACTCATCGTGTTGTTCGACGTCATTTTGGGAAGACACCATCTCCTCGATGATGTCATGATACGGGCATGAGTAGTAGTATTGGTCGCAGCAACAACGCCGCGCTTTTTTGGGCATTGCGCTAATCGCGATTGCGCAAACGTCCTCCCGGTCGTCATCGTCGTCATCGTCATCATCCTTCTCTTCTTTTGTTTTCTCTTCCTTTTTCTTGTTGTTGTTGCTTTCTCTCCTTTCAAAGAAGACTTTGTTTGTGTGTGTGAATACAACGCAAGCGATAAACTCCTAATGAATAATCAAGCGCTTAAAACGTTTTCGACTCCAAAAAAGAGATGGATAAAACCAAAATGAATGAATGAAACCCTAAATCCTACACACACAAAAAAAAAACAAAGGATGGGACTTCTTCTTCAAAATTGTCTTCTTCTTCTTCTTCTTCTCTTTCGGGGAAGAAACGAAAGTTTGTGTAGTAGTACGCATTAGTAGTATATATCCACTACTGTGGTATTATCGAACGTGTCGTCTTTGTCGCAAAAAGTCAAATCATGTCGTCGAGAGCGATGCGCCGCGAGAGATGGAGAGACGACCACCACCACCACCACCACTCGAAGGAAGAAGAAGAAGAAGAAGAAGAAGAAGAAGAGGACGTGGTCGTGCGAGCGAGCGCCCAAAAGAACGCGTTCGCCGCGTTTTTGATGGACGACGATTCGGAAGACGAAGAGGAAGAAGAAGAAGAGGAGGAGGAGGAGGAGGAGGAGAGCGTCCAACGACGACGGCAGGAACCGACGAAGAAAAAGAAGACGAAGAAGACGAAGAAGACGACGACGACGAGGACTTTTGAAGAGGAGGACGAGATTGCCGCCGCGCTGAAAGATATCGGATTAGCGGAAGCGCCACGTGCAACGATTGGTAAAGGTGCCGAGGTGATGAAATTAGAGGAAAACGACCGCCACCGGAGGAAGACAAAGGAGGCGGCGAAGACGTCGGCGGATGGACTGCTCGCGTGCGACGTGCGGAAACTGAAAGCCGAAGACGAATTGAAACGAATGTTTAGTCCAGCGGCGGGAATGTCGTCCAACGGGGGAAACTCCAGTAGTAATCGTAGCAGTAGTAGTAGTAGTAGTAGTAGTAGTAGTGGTAGTGGTAGTAGCGTCTTCGCGAAACCGAAAGCGGGATGGTCGAACAAGTCGCGGGCAATTGGGTTAGCGATGAAGAAGACAAAAAGAGTGGAGGAGAAGTTTAGAGGCGATGTGGCGTACGATGAAGAAGATAATGATGAAATATCCTATTATCAGTTCTCAACCGGAGCTGCGTATGAAGACGCGAACGAGTTGTTCGAGAAAGCGAGAGAAACGCACGATCCGAGAGCAATTACGCATCTTTTGATGAAGTATCCTTTACACGCGGAGTCCTTGTTGGCAATTAGCGACGTGCATATGGTAGTTGGTGACGCAGATAAAGGGTCAGACGCTATCGAGCAGTGTTTAGCGGCGTTTGAGAAGTCGTTTCACAAAGATTTCATTGCAGACGTGAAGAAAGGGACGGCGAGGATTCCCATCGATCCGCCATGCCAAGCATTCATTGATGACGAAGACGAACACGAGAGCATTTTTGACGTGACGGACGAACTGAGCGATCGTCGAGAGAGATTAGAAGAAATCATCGAGATGTGGGACCAATCCAGGGAAAAGACGTTTTTAAAAGCGTTGTTCAAACAGTGTTGTTCGTTGACCAGACGAGGCTGTTACAATGCCGCGTTAGAGATGTCCAAATTTCTCTTTGGCGTCGAGCCCAAAGATTATTTTTGCGTCGGATTCATCATTGATTACGTGGCGCTTCGATGTGGTGACGAGGAAAAGTTAAAGTGGTTGCAAGAGTTCCTCTCGTCGGTGTTAGAACGAAGAGTATCGCCGTTCGACATGTGGTATAGACCAAACTTTGTTTACTCCTATGCCATGTGTTTGAAGTTGCAAGACGAACAGAGCAAAACAAAATCAAATGTAGCCGACGAGGCCATGCGTCAAGCTATAATGCAACACCCGTTAGCTTTACACTTCTTAGTCGAAAAACTCGACTTGAAAACGCGAGACGTGGAATGGTTTGAAATTATCGAGCGCTCGGAATACTTCGAAAAGACAATCAAGGAGAGTACCGAAGTCAATAATGCGAGCTATGAATTTGCGTGCAAACTCTTTGCAGAGAGACATCATTACTTGTGGCGACCGGATCGAATTTTGTCTTGGATGAAACCCATCGCGCAAAGGGTGTGCGACGAATATAAGAGGTTGAATATTATTTTGAACAGACCGACGAATAGTGAGGAGTGGAAGCGTGAGGAAGACGAGCGTGATAAAATCTACGCGGAATTGAACCCCGTGACGTGGCAAATGACGCGAAGCACGAATCTCGATTCATACAAAGGAAAAAACGCCGCGAATATGTTCGCGCATATCTCTTTCGAGGACTACCAAGATGTCGTGAAAAGACAACTTCCCGAAGACGACGAGAATCCATTCTTAGCGCCAGCGCCTCAACACCGCAACAGAAACGAGAACAACAGACGACAAGCCGCGTTGGAGTTGAACGATCGAGCGCTCATCGCGGATGCGTTTGAGCGCGTGGGAGATAACCTCGAATGGCAAGAAAACGGGATGATACCAGAAGAGGAGCTACGAAACATCGCGGAAACCCACGGCCGAGGGAACGATCCGGGTGCGATTGGTATGATGCGAGCGTTCTTCGCAACGCTATTCCGCGGCGACGAAAATAACGGTGACTTTCAAAACGACAGGCTGAGAGACGCGCTGCAACGACAGCGCCGATGAGAGAAGAAGCACATAACATCGCGTGTAAACCCAAAATGCACACATACTCGAGTACGTCTAAGTACAGAGCTTTTCTTGCATTTTTTTTTTCTCGTTGACGTCACTCCATCCCATTCCCTAATTTTTGATGACGACTTACTAAGGCAATCCTCTTCGATGAAACGCAAACGCCCCACCGGCGGCGCGGTCGAGGACGGGGCAAAGACACCCGACACCGACGCCGACGACTTCGGGGAGGTCGTCGCGCGCATGCGACGCAGACGAGGAGGCACGGTGCACTCGAGCTTACGATTGCGAGAAACGAGCGTCCCGAAACCCGGGCGGCGCGCGCACAGAACGCGCGCGTTTTATCGCGCGATCGTGCCGGACAACACGGTAATGATCCGTTATTATTGTTTCGTTCGAAGCTACTCCAACGCGAAGATGGACGACGACGACTTAACGACGATTTCTTCTTTCTTTCTCACACAGATACAAGCGACGGTATTCCCAGACGTCCACGTGAAACGGTTCACCGATTGCGGCCGCTATTTAGTGTGTTTCAGCCGGCACTTATGCGACGTCGTCGTGTACCGATACCGAGGGATATCGAAAGGCTACGGAGAATGCGAGACGAAAGAACAGAAAGAGGACACGTACAAAGAGATAAATAAACATCACTCGAATTTTGAGAGCTATTTCAAGTTGCACTCGACGGCGAGTTTATCCGCCGCGGCGCAGGCGAACGAGGAGTCGTTTTGCAAGGATTTTCTGTTGACGGCGAGAGAAGGGAAGTATTTGGTGGTGGCATCGAGCACGCAAGTAGATTTGAGCACAAATACGACGACGACGACGACGACGACGACGACTGCGGGCGGTAGGGATGCGATGAATATGAATGAAAATAACACCAGAAACAGAATGACTACTGCCGAAGCGGCGGCGTTCGAAGAGAGACAAGAAAATATGGAAGGCAGGAGCGGTTTAGGCGTGTTCAACGCGTTACCGACGATTGAATCGATTACGTTTCACATCATTAGAACGGAAACCGGGGAGGTTGTGGATAGTAAAACGTTCTTGAACGATTTTATGAGATTAACGAGGAACCAGTGCGCGACAATATATAAGGATCAATCGTTAGCGATTGTCTCATTGAAGCACAAGAGTTGCACATTTTTAGATATCGAGGAAGACGGAAAGATAAAGGAAAAGTTCACGTTGGGGTCGTATTGCGAAGCCGGGGACGCGGAGATTTTGAAGGAAATGGACATTACGCATGCTTTGGAGGTGAACACGAATACTTCAAATACAATCAGTAATAATCGGCGGGAAGGGCAAGACTACAACAATAGGAGTATCACCGGCTTGACGCAAAAGCTTCTCGTCCATCGATTTCTGGATGCTTTGATCAAATGCGAAGTCTATGATAGTCCGGAAGAATTGCGAAACTTTCACAAAAATTTCGAAAAGTTGGCTCGATTAAGCTTGGTCCACGCTCGACAACTCGACGACTCCCTCTTACTCTTGAAATTCGTCCCGGCGGAGGCGGTGTACCAAATCGTATTCGCGAACCAATCGACACATTTAGATAAACTTAGACGAAGGTTTGGCGACTCGACGCACAGGGCAATCTTGACGATATATGACTTAAATAAGAGAACTTTCTTGCACGTCGTCCCATGTTCTGCTATTGAAGCCATGAACGACGACAATCAAACGATGACCACGTTTCTGGGATCGAACAACGCCGGAGTCGCGGCGACGCGAGCGACACAATCATCGAACACGTTTGTCGGATCCTCGCCGTTTAAAAACGAAGAAGAAGAGGCAGTGTTCTTTTCTCCAGCTCACGGTTTAAACATATGGCAACGTTTAGCTGGAGGGAGGAGAGAAGATGTGGCTAAATCCTTCATTCAGGATGGTATTCTCAATGCACCGAATGAGTTGACGTTTCTTGGCAACGCTGCGAGTTTACTCTTGAACGTTGATGCGGCTTCTGATACGAGCCAAAGTCGTTCGACGAGCCCGTATTTTGATCGCAGCTTGTTCCAGTACGACGAAAGAAACGTCTCTGCCATGTGTGTTCCAAAACCTCGAGCGGAATTTGGCGTAAAATTTACACCGGTAGAACCAGAAATGCCAAACTCCATCGACGGCATGGAAATCGAAACATTATTATCGGTTGGGAAGAGATTTACGCTTCGTGCAGCCTCGTTGGACGTTTCAATCTTACAGTCGCGTTCAAAACGACAGTGCGCGTACGTCTTCCATCCTTCAGACCCGTTCGCGATAAGCATCACACAAAGTTTCATGCAGCCAAGTCAGATGTGTTTTCACACGCGCCTGGCGCCTGGAGACGAGAAGTTCTTCGGCGTGGAGGGCGACATCAGGGAAACGAGCGGTCATATAGCGCAATAACGATAGATACGAATGATAGTAATAACGAAGACGTAGAGAAAAATCGATAGAAGTAAAGTATTCGCGTGTATTTTACCATACTACTAAGTAATGTATACATGTACAAAAAGATACTTTTACAAAATCTGTTTACTGGGCTCTCAACACGCCGTCAACCAACTCTCTCAGCGGCATCATCTCTTCGCTACTAATCAAACTAAACTCTACTGCAAAATACACGAAATGCTTAAAAATCGTATTCAAGTGTTTCTCCGCTTGCAAAGCGCAAATAATCTTAAAGTGCGAGTGGTACAAATGCGCGTACACTCGAAACAATCTCGCCGCTATCTTCTTCACCCGCTTCTTAAAGTCTGACGGGAACGCGTCGCCTTGCTTCTTCGGGAATATCTTCTCGTCATCGACTTGCTTTTCCACCCATCTGAAAAGATACCCGCAATAGACGGGTGCGGAACACTCCATCGGTTTCACGATTTCTTCGCCGTCCATCCATCGGTATTCGAATTTCGGCCCGGCGCACATGGTCGGGCACGTCTTCTCCGTGCAGTGTTCCGTGTTGACCATGTCGTACAAGAACACCAACGCGTTGAAGAAATCAACCACATTCACCGCTATCCATTCTAATTCATCCTCCCCTTTCGGCAATTTCACCGCGTCGCGTAAAGAGCCGTTGTTTCCCAACGTCGAATTGATGTGCGCTTGCAGCTCGATGCCCTTTTGCCCGACCGGGACCGGCTTGTTGCGAAACGTCCCGGAATGGAAGGAATGATGAGACCCGGTCTTGGTGGTCTTAGTACTCGTACTGGTGCCATCGTCGATCGCATGCTTCGACGCCGCGAGCTCTGCTCTCTTCTTTGACGAGCCGAAAGAGAACATGCCGCTCGATCTTTGTGTATTTATATGCGTGCGGTGTGTTGTTGAAGAATACAGAATTTTGAGTATAATTTGGGAATAAGAAATACAATAATAATACGAAAATCTGAAGTGGCGTCCTCGCGCGTGTAGTTTGCCGTCTCGCGCATCACGAAGACGTCAGCTGTTTGCTGACCGCAACGTTCTTCCCGCCGACGCGATAATCGACGTCTTGTTGAAGAAACACGTATACGCAATCGTCGATTGCAGACCGAAAAGAAAGCATTTCAAGATCGAGGTAGGAGACGACGAGAGATTGGTACGTGGCAAGTTCGCCGTCGTCAAAGGCGTCGAGGTCATCGGCGTTGGCATCGGCGGCCACGCCTTCGTCGCTTTTTGCGCTCTTCCTCTTCTTTTTACCACCGCCAATGGGAATGAAGCCGAACAGCTTCGCTTTTGGTGGCGCGAGAGAAATCTCGTTGGTGCTCAACACGTGTAGTTCTCCGTTTTCAGAACTTTGCGGCCAAGAGCGGAGGATTTCGTAGCGCATTTTGTTCTTCGGTTTCTTGGCTTCCTCGATTTCGACGACATCGTTGTCATTGGCAAACACATCGACGGAGAAATCGATTGTGCCTTCGCTGCGTTTGTTGCGCGTGCCAAATAAACCACGCCTTTTGCCTACCCTGAGAAGGTCGGTATCGTTGGTAAACGCCAGAGACCATTTGCCATTGATCAGAGTGCTTCGAGTGGGCATTTTCGTGTTGTTCATGGCTTCAAGTTTACGCAAGGTCACTTTAAAGTCTTCGAGCTGTTCATCCGTGACGTCTCCATTACGACCAGAATCTAAATTGAGCGCTTTTTTAATGACTTCTGCTTTCAGAGCGGCAATTTTGGCGTTGCGTTGCATCCTTTTGGCTTCCGGGGACGTGAGCGTTTGGACCGTTTTCAACGCAGAAGCTGCAAATGCGGCGAGGAGGTTGTTGTCATTTTCACTACGCGGCGAAGAAGTTTTCTTGTTTTGCTGTTCTTGGCTTTCTTGTTGTTGCTGCTGCTGCTGCTGCTGCCCTTTCTTGTCGTCCCATGCGATGGAGTTGTCCTCGGTTTTAGTATCTCTCCAATTGCCCGATGAAGACAAAGACGATGGTTCGAACGCAGACACACCCGGTTCTTTCCACGTCCTTATCTCTTCCGAATTCTTTTCTTTGACGTCATTTGCTTCTTTTTCTTTCTTCTCTTTCTCTGTGACGACCGCCTTCTTCTCTATCTCTATCTTTTTAGAACTCGCGGTGACAGAGTTGTAGCTCTTCGCGACTTCAACCACCGGCGGTGCCTTCTTTGGAGTCGCGACTGGGAGCGAAAACTCTGGCTCTTCCAATACCGGTTCAATCAACGCAGATGACGGAGTAGTTGCCGCTGACTCGGATGGAGGTGGTGATGATGGTGAAGGAGGAGCACGAGGAAGCGGAGGAGTAGGGGTGTTTGAAGCAGTCGCCAATCTCTCGGCTTCTGCCAACTTTCTCTCTTCAATCTCCATACCTCTTTGCAATTGCGCCAAGCGCTCCGATAATTCTGCCGCTTTGAGTTCCAACTCCTTGCTTTCACACTCGCTCATTCTCGATGTAATAGCTTCGGCTTCTAATATGACCGCTTTTGACGCGCTTTTGGCAGCGCGAACGGCAGCTTTAGCCGCTATTTTTTTCTTTGCTGCCGAGGCATCGTCGCTTTTACTTTCGTCGCTCAGGCGCTTGGCATTTTCGGCATCCATTTTCGCACGTCTTTGCGCGAGTTCCGCGTTTCCTCCACCTTGCGCGGCACGCACAGATTTTACGACGGGTGCGACGACGTTCTTCATGACTTTCTCTTCGAACTCTTTTTTATCGAACTTTTCGACTTTAGCTTTCACCTTTGCGATGGTTTCTGAAAGATTTGCTTTCGCAAATTCAGTCGTCTCTTTCGTGACGACTTTGAGCTCGCCGCTCTTCTCTGTCGTCATCGACGGTTTCATTAATTTACTGCTGCTGCTGCTCTTGATATTGTTTGTTGCTACTAATGATGGTGGTGCCGCTGGTGGTTTTGCTGCTGCTCGTGGTGGTACATCTTTTTCTTCTTTCTTTTCTTCATTTTCCTCGACGGTAAAAACAAATTTTTCGATGGCCTCGCCCACGGCCCCTTCCTCATTCGTTGCTTTCGTCGTATACATTGCGACTTTCTTCACGTTTTCTTTTGCATTCGCGACCGCCACGCTCGCTCCAGCCATTTGTAGCATGTCCAAATCATTTTCTGCATCTCCGATGGCTAAAACATTTTCCATCTTGACATTCAAAATTTTCTCACACGCCCTCTTCACCGCTGCGCCTTTCGAAGCACCTTTCGGTAAAAATTCCAACATTCCATCCACAGCGACGGTCACGTCAACCTCGTAACTTCCTAACGCGCGTTCTGCTTCCGCGCGAAACTGTTCGAAGGTTTTATACCTACTCCCGTTCGTCTCTTCGTCCCAAAACAAAATCATCTTGTTTGGTTTCTTCCTCCTATGAAAAGACAACGTCGGCACGCATTCCGGCTCGCTTTCGCCATATTGCATTACCGAATCCGTTTGCGCATCTCTTCTCTCGCAGACAATCTTCTTTTCACAAAAGGCGACGACCGAAATCCCTCGAATGCGACAATACCCGCAAATCGCCTCCACCGCTACTTTCGGCAACGTCGTCGACTCCAACACGTTTCCGAGACCGTCGCAGATCACCGTGCCTTGAACGAACACGCCCGGGATTTTCGGATCTTGGTTCAACTGCGAGTACACTCGTTCTGCCCACGGCCCTCGAGTCTTCCCAGTCGCAATCATTACCGGCACGTCCATTGCCTTTGCTTTTCGAACGCACTCTTCAGTTTTCAAAGGCAGCGAACCGTCCGAGTTCACCAGAGTCCCATCCACGTCCGAACAGATCACTTTCACGGTCCCCGGCCCGCCACCGCCTTCGCTCGCGTCCTTCTTCTCGTTTTCTCTCGCGTTGCTCTTTCGCTGTCTCTTCTTTTTCTCGCTTTTTTTCGCCGCCTCGACCGTCGGCCGCCCCGAACGACGACGCGATGACGACGACGACTTTGACGACGCGATTCCCGCACATTTACCCCGTCCGCGCAAAATCGATGATGTCTTTCCATCTTCCACCCCGCGCCGCGAGACTCCAGATGACATCATCGACGACGAAAAAGACCCCCCCGAGGGTGCGACGACGGACGACGGCGACGCCATCTCGCGGTTGGACGGGCGCACGGTGACACGCAAAGCGAGGCAAATGTGTGACCTTTTTTTGCCCTATTTTTACTCCACTTTTAAAGAGAAAAAAATACGCCGAAGAAGACAAGACTTTTAATTAATGAGAAGAAGAAGAAGAAGAAGAAGAAGAAGAAGAAGAGCTCGAGCGCGCAAACGACGACGACGTAAACGACGACGACAAAAGAGAGAACACCCCGGAAGAAGAGACGACGATGAAGAAGAGCGCAAGAAGAGCGCACGCGCGAAGTGCGTCTGCGTACGGACAAAATGGTACATGTTTTTATGACACGTGGCAAACTCTCTACGCGCGCTACTCTATACTATCGCGGATTGGAAATGCCAGGTGGCAAAAATCTCGACGCCTCGACGTCTCTCTCTCTCTCTCTGTGAGCCTATTGCTGTCTCTACCGCGCCGTCGATGCGTCCGGCGTGGTATCGTCGCGTCCGGCGTTCACGCTCTCGCTGTTGGTGTTCGTGATGGCATCGCTTCCCGTTTTCGTCGTCGTCGTCGTCGTCTCTTCTTCCTTGGTCTTTCGGAACTCTCTCCTAAAGGTTTCGCTGCTCGCGTACAACAGCGGCCACTCTCTGGCTAATTTTTCCTTCTCTTCCTCCTTGAAGTTTGTTCGGGAGAAGTTTCTGGAAAATACCATCTTCTCCTTAAAGTACGCGTACGTCATCCCGAGCAGAACGACGCATCCGAGCGTCGTCGTCGCGTCGAGTACGACACCGCCGCTTCGCGCGCGAGAGAGGGGCGCCGCCGCCGCGCCGCCGTACGTCGTCACCGATTCCGTGTAGTGGAAGTTGCTGTACGAGTGTCGTCCTCTGTGTTCTTTCCGTATCTCTTTCGCGATCGTTTTGTTCGGTCCGAACGCTTCGTACGCGTTTGTGGTGTTCTTGTTGTTGTTGTTGTTGTTGTTGTTGTTTCTCGCTTCGGCCTCCTCTTGGTCGAAGACACGCCCAAAACGATGATGAAACGAGCGGTCCATGAGACGCTCGCCAATCTCTTTGCGAAAAAAGTCGTCGTCAAAGTCGTCGTCGAAAAACGAACGAGACGTCGTCGTTGAGTCGTCCCTTCTTCTTCCTTTGTTCGCGCTGCTGCTTTTACACGACACGAGGCCCCGTTGTCGTCGTCGTCGTTTCCTCGTCGCATCAATGTCGTGCTGCTCGAAGAAGCGACAAAGACTTCTTCTTCTGTGTCCAAAAGCGTTTCCCCGCCCTCGATGATGATTCGACTTTGCCGTCGTCGTCATCGAAGCCGCCTTCGGAATAATAATCGTCGTCAAAGTCGTCGAAGTCATCATCATCCTCGAAAAAAAGTCGTCGTCTTCTTTGGGCGTTTTGACGCGACTCTTTTCTTCTGTTGGACAAAGGGTTTATGTCGAAAGATATATGTGTGTGTATGAAATGTGCGGATTTTTTCTCTCTTCTCTTTTCCAATTGGAAAAAGAATGCACCGGTCCAAAATGCGCCATTTCGTGTATCGTATATACTCTCGCGTAGAACACGACGAACGAACGAACGAACGATGTCGAAAAGCAACAACAACAAGGACGACGACGACGACAAAAACAACGCTTCGCGCGTCAAACCCCTCTTTTCGTCTCTGCTGTTCAACATCGGACGAGACTTTGACGAGAAGGACGATGCATCATCATCGTCATCGCGTCACGACGGGGGCGAACTCGCTCGAATCATTCGCGCGCGGTCGACGCGGTTCCTGAGGCACGCGTCGCCTACCGTGGCGGCGGTGGAGGAGAACGTGAAAGCGTCAATTGCACTGGCGCGCGGGGACGCGCTGACAAAGACGCTCGAAGTACACGCGCTGATGGATGCAGACGGGAAACACGCGGGGCAGAGTTTGGCAAAAGTGAACGAGGATTATGCCAACGCTTTCTTTTTGGGTGTTGAGAGGGAAGCGTCGTCGCTGGCGAAAACGAAGAGGGACGTCGAAGCGCTCGTGGAGGCGAAAGAGAAGGAAAGAGAGAAAGAAGAGGAAAAGAGAGACAAAGAAACGAAAGAGAGACGGAGGAAGGAATTGAAAGAAGCCATGATGTTTAGGAAAGAAGAAGAAGAAGAAGAAGAAGAGTAGGAGCTTTTTTGTCGTCTCGCGTAGTACGTTTCGCTCGATGTTCGCGACTATATATAGCTAACTAGTATTAGATTTGCGCGTCAACAAAAGCTGCTAAAGTGTATCGCATATTTTAAGGAACTATCGGGCGACAATACTCCCCTTTCAACGCGATGTGCCCTTCGGTCAAACCAGCCGTTCGGTCGATTTTCTCGCTCGCTCGCTTCGTGTGAAACGGCAACAACCAGCTAAACACGTTGTCGCCGAAAATCTCCTTAAAATTCTCCCACCTCCCTTTGTCGTACTTCCAAGGCAATGTCTTTTTCTTCTCGTACATTTCGATCGTCGTCATGTTAGCTAAGACTAAGTTTCCGTGCATGACGATAAAACCTAAAAGAGACGCCGCGAATGCGACATTCATAACGAACGCAACGAAGACTACCGTCATCGCGCCTCCGTGTTGTCTCAACTCGTCTCTCTCTTGCGGCGACGTGCTTCCGGCGCTCTCACTCTCTTCCACGTCTTTAAAAAACTGTACGAAATCGCTCAGTAAACATATCGCGTCGAAAGTTGTCCCTATAAACGTGTAGACCAAAAATTGTAAGAAAAACTTGTAGTTTCTCGCGCCGACGCAGTTGGCCACCCATACGCAGTGATGGTCCATCCTCAATACGCATCTTTGGCACACCGAGCAGTGATGGGTTCTCTCTGGTTTCCATGCGACGCATTTCTTACACACTCTCCGTTTACTCTCACTTTTCGGGATATTCGCAGCTACCTCCGGATCTTCCTCGGGAGGTTCCCACCTTTCCGGAACACTCCCGGGTTCGGCTAACACGATGGCGAAATAGGACCACAAAATCATAAAGATCATCACGTGATACGTCACTAAAACCGTCTGAGCAACCTTCTTCTCATCTTCCGTCCCTTCTTCACTCAACGGCCCATACACTAACCCAACCGTCGCGTAATACGTCAAACCAATAATCCCGAGAACAATCAACACCATCACCGACCCGAACGCTCTCAGCAATCTGCACGCGTTCGAGGCGAATACGTTCGTAAACGCGCCTTCGTCCGGCTCGACCCACTTCTTCGGCGCGTCGCCGCCGACGCCGCTCGCCCTTCTCTTCGGCGTCGACGGTTTCATCGTCGTCGTCGTCGTTGTCGTCGAGGGCTTCTTTATCTCCACGCGCGTTATCCGTCCCTTTTCCTCCACATCGGTCGTCTTCTTTCCTTCCAAAATGTGTCCTCCTCCTCCTCCTCCTCGCGGCAGGGGCCGCTTCTGTGGTGGTGGTGGTGTTTCTGTCGTGCCGTACGTCGAAAGCGACGACGACGACGACGAACTCGACGACGACTTTTCGCGGTGGTGTCTCGGTCCACGCCGTTCGGGGGAGGTGGTGGTCTCCCCAAAGCGTTGCTCGTCCATATTCCAAAACCAATCCCCCTTCTTACCACACGCGGCTCTTCTTCCTCTGTGCGTTTAGATACAAAAATCCAGAGATTTTGTTGTCCTCTCTTTTATGTATATAAAGAGAGGAAAAAGGGAGAGCAGAGCGTCACCACCACCACCACCAAAAAAGGCGAGAGTTACTTGTGTGTGGAAGGTGTTGGTAGTCGTGGTGAGATCTTTTGTGTTCGCGCGTTGTTGGTCCTCCCGAGGTTTTTACACAGCAACAGAGCGCATATGGAGATGAAAATGATGCTCGAATTTTGGAGGCAAAATGCAGAGGCAAAAATGTTCCCTTTTCCCACAAAGACACACCTTTGAGTTTAAGGACTCATATTTGATTTCAAACCCTAAATTGTCGTGTGTTTGTCCTCCCCCAAAAATTTGTGCTCACAAAAAGGGAGAACGACTTTGACACGCCAGGAGACGACTATGATGGGTGGTGGTTCGACGACGGCGTCCGAAAAAACGGAGGAGGAGGCGGCAAAACGTGCTGCTTTGGCGGCGAAAACAACGACGACGACGACGGACGACGAGTACGAGGCGTGTTTGGCGGAACTCGCGAAGACGATTTCGGGGAAGAATCGAAACCTTCCGGGGAGCGTGACGTGGGAGGCGCAGTTTGCCACGCTGCAAGGGTACGTGGAGAAGCTGGAGTTGCGGGAGTTTTTGGACAACGCGAACGCGATACACGTGGCTGGGACGAAAGGAAAAGGGTCGACGTGCGCGTTCGCGGAAAGCATTCTGCTCGAAAACGAGGTCAAAAACGTCGGTCTGTTTACGAGCCCACATCTCGTGGACGTTCGAGAACGGTTTCGGATAGACGGGAAACCGGTCGGGAAGAGAGAATTTATCGAGGCGTTTTGGTGGACGAAAAAAACGATCGAAAAGGAGTTAAAAATGGATCTGCCGGCGTATTTTCGATTCCTGTTTCTCTTGGGCTTAAAGATATTCAAAGACGCCGGGACGCGATGTCTCATATTGGAAGTTGGATTGGGCGGGAGGTTGGACGCGACGAATTGCGTGAGAACTCCCGCGGTTGCAGCGGTGACGAGTTTAGGTCTAGATCACGTGGAAGTTTTAGGAGACACGATCGGGAAAATCGCGTGGGAGAAAGCTGGGATATTTAAAGGTGGCGTGAGAGTATTTACGAGTCCTCAAGTTCCCGAAGCGATGATAAGTTTGGAGAGGAAAAAAGAGGAGGTTGGATGCGAGTTGGTCGTTGCGAGGCAGATTGATTTAGATGTAGAAGAGAAGGATGGCGGAGGAAAAATTGAGCTAGGATTGAGTGGACCACACCAGAGGGTAAACGCGAGTTTAGCCGTGGAGTTGGTCAAAGAGTGGGCGACGAAAACGAAGCACAAAGGGATATTAGACGCGATGGAGAAGGAGAGAGAGAAGAAACCAGAGGCAAAACTCGTACTCCCGGAAACGTTTCGAAGGGGATTAGAGAAAACAACTTGGCCTGGTCGAGAACAGATCGTTCGAGACGAGCACAGTAAGAATTTAACGTTTTATTTGGACGGCGCGCACACCGAGGAGTCCATGCGCACGTGCGCGGAATGGTTTTCCGCGCACGTCAACGCCAAACGGAAGAAGGACGAGCAGGACGACAACTGTTACAACAACGATGGCAAACAAACGCCGACAGGTCAACATAAACAAAAGATGTGCCACAGCGTCTTACTATTCAATTGTATGGAAGAGCGGTCTCCAAAAGTGTTGCTTTCGGCTTCCGTAGACGTTTTGAAATCGAAAAACGTGCACATCGATACCGCAATGTTTTGTCCGCCAGATTCCTCCGCTCTCGGATTGGTCAAAGTCGAAGACGATAAGAAGAACCTGGATTGGCAAGAAACTTGTGCGAACGCGTGGCGAGAGATTGAAAAGGTGAAAGAAGGCCTCGATTCGAGTGGAATCAGTAGTCAAACGGACATTCGAGCCTCAGTTGCGGGTGCGATAAGTGCCTTGAGAGGAAAAGCGGATTTAGTCGCGCCGAAAAGAGTGGACGTGTTAGTCGCCGGGTCGCTGTATTTAGTCGGCGATATCTTGCGACAGTTGAAAAAAATAGGCTTTAAGTAAAATGTATATAGTTAGGGATTTAGATGATGTTGATGATATAGGAGTACGCAGGTAGTAGATGTAAAATAATACGCAATGCAGACGATGCATCGCATAATAGATTGATAGAATAATACAACGCGAGCAAATAACTAGTCAACACTGTATGATAACAACGATAATAATATAAATGTTTTGACGTAAAACTTTTTTTATTACCGTCGCCCTCCTCCTCGGCCTCTGCCTCCACCGCCGCGACCTTGACCACCACCTCTTCCGTGACGTCCACCTGATGGTTTACTATCCAATTGCACGACAACATTCAACAGCGGTCTCTGTTCTCTCAAACCCATCATGCCGACAGTTTTCGCCAAGACGCCCGGTAATCCTCGACATCCCAAAACGTCAATTGCGTACGAATTCGCCGCGTGTACCAAATCATTTTTCGACCATCCCATCTTCCCCGTGCTCGAGTTGTAAAAACCCATCCATGCGACGTAGGCTTGGTCTTTCGTCTTGGAATCGACTTTTTGTAACGCGCGAGTGATTCTATCTGCGGCGTTTGGGTCCACGCTCGCCTCCGCTAGTTGCAACGGTAAATCTTTCATCGATCGTAAAATATACTTTTCGAAATCCGCGAGAATGAGTAAACCTTCGCCAGATTTACCGGCTCTTCCGGTTCGACCTAACCGGTGGACGTACTGTTCTCTAGACGACGGTAATCCAATCTGAATAACAAACGTGACGTCCGGGAAATCCATACCTCTCGCAGTCACGTCTGAGGACATCATCACCGCGCTCTTGCTCGCGCGAAACTGATCCGCTGCTTTTGTTCTCGCAGCCTGCGATTTTCGAGAGTGAATTTCAAACACCTTAATACCCATAGCTTCGAAAACTTCGCTAGCTAATCCCGTAGCTCTCGCTGTCGGGAAGAAGCACATGATTTTATGGTTCGGGACCTCCCTCGCGTGCGCTTCAATCACTTGCAAAAGTAACGGCAAATGATCCTTTGTATCTGCCACGGTTAACCACTGCGCGACTTGCAAATTTGTCGCGGTTGCTTCGTCCCCGACGCAATCGATGTAGACGTGATTATCACTCATCGCGTTCGCTGCGATTTGTTTCACCACGTCTGGCACAGTTGCTGAAAATAACAACGTTTGTCTCTTCCTTGGCAAATAGCTCAAAATCTTCTCGATCGACGGTCTGAAACCCATCTCTAACAATTGATCGGCCTCGTCTAAAACCAACACTCGTAAATTCGACATCCGTTCCCTCAACCCTTCATTCTCCAAATGATCGATCAGCCTCCCCGGCGTCGCGACTAAGAAGTCGCACCTGTTCTCTCTCAGCCGTTTCTTATCGGTTCCAATATTAGTCCCTCCAAAAACCACCTGCGCGCCGTACTCGTGAAACGTCAATAATTGGTTCGCTTCCACGTGAATCTGACTCGCCAGCTCTCGCGTTGGGCTGACAATCAAAACCGACACGTCGCCTTTCCGAACCTCATTCTTCATCAACAACTCGATGCTCGGGAGCGTAAATCCAACCGTTTTGCCGCTTCCCGTTTTCGCTCGGGCTAACACATCGACGCCTCTCGTTATGTGAGGTAACGTCTGGTCCTGAACCGCCGTCGCGTGCGTGAACTTGCACACCTCCGTTATCGCTCGCATCGACTGCGCGCTCAGACCCATGGACTGGAAGGCCATGGTCGTCGGCACGTTCCCACCGTCTTGAATCTGTTTCCCAGGTTGCGCTTCGTTCAGCGCGCGTTGCGACCCTTGGTTTAACCGGACTCTCTCGCCGTCGTTCGACTCCCGGCGTTTGTGCGGTGGATTCGGCCCGCGTTGCGTCGCGTGCTCAAAGCGCTTTTGATGATGCGTGAATCGGCCGCCGCCATCGCCTTCTCTGCCTCTGCCTCTGCCTCTGCCTCTGCCTCTGCCTCTGCCTCTGCCGCCGCTGGACTCCATCCTCGTCGATGTAGTAGTGCTGTGCTCAAAAGCGAATACTGCGACGCGTCGCGCTGCCCTGCCAGGTAAAAGAAAAAATGTCCGCGTGTATACTGTGCTCGAACAAAGCGTCGGGCGCATGAGATTATCTAAAGAGTTTTTTGACGACGACGTTTGGAGGACTCCAATCCAATTGGGGAAAAGAAGTGTACTACTAGACGCGCTTTTGATGTTCACAAAAAGATGATGATGATGATGATGATGATGATGATTAGTCGTTGCTACAACAATATGAATACTATCTTTTTTTTACATATCGGAGGACCCGAGATTCCCGAAAGGGTGAAGCTGGATTGGAGCGGACTTGCGCGCGACTTTGCTCGGCCCTTTCCAAATGGACCAGCTCGATTTTTTTTTCCCCTTCGAAGCCTTTGCGTTGTTTCGAACCGAAGATTTAGTGGAGACGGGTTTTTTGGGTTTCAAAGTTTTGGTTCCGGTCGCGGTCTGCGTCTTTTTCTTCTTGACGATGCCGTGACTGGTTCCCAACTTTGCCAAAGCTTTCTCGGCGGTTGCCAATTTGCGTTTCAATTCGCGAACGGTTTTCGTCAGCTTCGCTTTCTCCCTCCTCTTTCGCTCGTGCGCTTTAGCCAGTTGTGCTTTTGCCGCGAGTATTTGTCTTTGCACCTTGGTAGATTCTATTTTCGTCGGCGTGCTCTTTCGTACCACCAGAGCCGTCGTCTTCGCCGGCGGCGGCGTTTTCTTGCCTCCTTTCTTTTGGAGATACACTCCGCAATCTAAGTCGAACCCGCACCTAATTATCGACTCGAGCCAAATCATGTTCGACCCGCCTTTATATTCGTACGCTTTTCCCTTCGCGCCGTTGACTCGAGCAATCCATTTCACCGCGATCGGTTCGGACTCTTCGTCCTCTCCTTTTCCTCCTCCTCTTCCTCCTCCTCCTCTTTTGGCGCTCGTCTTGGCCAGAACCGATTTTTTCTTGGCGAGAATTTGGAAAATCTCCCCGAACCACGGCATCTTGGGATTCCCGGAGTACACCTCGACGAACATGCCAATGGCGAGGTCTTTGAGATGTATTTTTGACGGCGGCATGATGGAAGGCAGCTTTTCGTCGTTCTTTCGGAACAGACGACTTACTTTTGTTGTTGTTATTATTAAAGGTGGTGTTGCGAGGGTACCTACGAGGCTTTGAGGCGGCGTTATGAAAGGTGTGGCGTTTGAGTTGGAATTTTTAGTATTTTTGGGGAAAAAAACAGGTAAAAAAATGTGATAGGTGAAAAAAATCTCGTCTTTTTGGGAGTATTTTTCGAGCGTCGTCGTCTTCTTTCTCTACGTAATAATTGGAAAATTAAAACGTCTCGTACACCTCTGTAGGAAAAAAACTACAAAAAAGCGAAATAATAATACATAAACACGACTTTGATGAAGTTAAAAGTCTTCGTTCTCTTCGTACCTGTGGTCGTCCGGCGCGTCCGCTCTGACGACTTTCCCAGGCGGCGAGGACGCTTGCTGCACCAAGGTCTCTAAATTTTTCTTATTCTCGTCGAGCTTCTTTTTCATATTCGCGAGGTGTTTCGCTTTTTGGTCTTTCGCTTCTTTCGATTTGGCCAAACGGAAGTCCACTTCGCGAACGGAACGGGAAGACTTTTGTCTCCTTCTGCGGCTTTCGTTGCGACGACCCTTGACGTCGACTGGGCAACACGCGTCCATGGCCCATTGGTAGGCGGCGTCGACGTCGGAGACGAGATTTGGAGGCGCGGGAGCAGTTTGCGAACCGTCAGTCGGGATGCCAGTTAAGAGGGCATTGACGACTTTGACGAGGATTTTCGCCGGTTCCGATCGAGAAAGCAGGTTTTCTGCGTCTACTTTAGCTTTGTACTCCAATTTTGCTCGAGATTCGTGCGATTCTTTCAGGGATGCGGCGTTCAACATTTTGTTTTCGTCTTGCCATTCCGCAAAGTTCTTCTTCGTCAACCAATACGCTTCCATGTTTTCTTGCGTGTTAGCTTGTCGAATTTTTATCATGCCTTCATCGCAGGCGCGTCGTAAATCCTGTTCTTTTTCCGCGTGAACGGCTTGCTTGTACGTATAAGAGTCTGGGTCCGCCATTAAGATCGCGTACGTGTCTATTTCGCGTTCGCTTCGAGCTTTCAAACATTTTGCTTCGTATTTGATTTCGTCGTATAAAGTAATCGCAGCATAGAGGCAGTAGTCTAAACCACCAACTGCTCTGGCGGTGTCTGACAATCCTTCTTCGGCTTCGTAAGAGTCTTCGATGAGAAGATCGACGCCGTTTAAGACTTTATTTTTACCACTCGAAGCGCCGGCAGCGGCAGCGGACTTCTTCTTCTTCAAAGCGTCAGCTACGGTTTTACGCTTGCGCTCCATAAGGTCCACGAGCTTTTGGACGCACAACTGACCTAAAGCATCTTTCACGGACTCTTTCAGATCTAACGACGCTTGCATTTCTTTATCCGTCGCCGCACGCATGATTGGCGGAGAATTCGGTGGCGGCTCCACGCTTTCATCGCGAACCATGTACTCCCATCGGGCATTCGGCGATAATTTTTGCTGCAGTTGCATGTAAATAATCAACAGGCCGGAGATGTCCTCATGATTGACGACTTGATTAACGAATAACACCGCGTACTCCTCAAAACTCTTTTCTTGTAAAGGTACCGGTATGATGCGAGAGCAAGCTTCGGGAGATGCTAACTGTTCAGAGGTTATTTGCACCGCATAATCCAACGAGATGTTTTGCACCGCGCCGTGGAAGGCAGCTTCGTATGTCGGAGCGAGGAGACGCGACATGTTTGATTCAGCAGACATGTTCTCTTCTTCATACGTCGCTCGCATGTACGGCAAGATCGTTTCGTTCCACGGTTTCGAACTGTATTTACTTGGAATGCCGTATTCGATGTACAGCTCAAACGCTCTTTCAAGAAAATACGCCACGGTATCCTCGTCGTCCAATTTCGTCTCGTCGTCGTCGTCGTTGTCCCCGTTGAATGCAATCACCGAAGCGACTGCGCGAATGACTCGCCCTAAAGTCGATTCGCGTAAATCCTCTAACGATCTAAACAGGTAATCCGTCTTTTTCTTGGAACGCGGGTCTCTGTTTGACATCAACATGATGACGATTGAATTCAAAGCGTCCAAGTCTTGGACAGAGTAACAGCACGAGATGAACAAAGAACAGTTTCTTCGAACGGCAGCAACGTAGCGTCTGGTAGCTTCTGGTAGGCCAATGGACGATATGCAGACTTTTGTTTGAAGCTGGACGTAGAGTTCGCCGTCGTCGGCGTATTTTTTACTATTCAGGGTTTGAGATGCCCCGGCTGCCATTCGTTTGTCTTCGTCGACAGTCTCTGTTGTTTCGTTGTTTGATACCGGCCCCTGTTTTTGCGAGTTTGCCAAGACCCCTGCTGACGCTTGATCGCAGCCAAAACCAATAGTCGCGTCGTCCATTTCCACCATACAAATCGAAAACGCAAACTTTTTTGTTTTTTTCCGTTTCGTACCGAGCCCCGCTCTCCACGGTTCCGAAAGACCAAACAAAGGCGTCAGCCACGTCAGCGCGTCGATGGCACCAGCGTGTGAGGGATTCTCCGCGATTGGTGGGTATTCGCGGCCGCGATTCTCGGTCTTTGACAACTGTTCGTAAATCTGAGTCGGATGTTCCAACGAATTCCGCGCCAAGCGGTACGAGACTTTGTGATACAGCGGAATGTTTTCTCTTATTTTCTTAAGGGCCATATTCGCATCTTTCCAAGCCGTCGCCCACGTCTTCTGTTGCGCCGGCGGTAACGCGGCTAAAGCACCTTGCGGTAAAAAACGGACTTTATTCACTTCCTTTATCAACTTTGTGTTGGATTCAGTCGCTTTTCCTCTCGACTCCAATGGTACAGTCAACAACGCACGACACCGCGCCGCGTGGAGTTGATACAAAGGCTCGAGAAACTCTGGTGCCTTGTCGACGGCAGTTTTGAACGAATGTAAAACAGTAGCAATCGGTTCTTTTAGCCTATGGTAGCACTTTGCGAGCTCCATGTCGTATAAATAGGTTTCCGGCGAATTTAATGAGGCTCTCTTAAACGCCACCACCGACCTCGCGAGCGCGTGCTGATATGCCGGCGTTTCCTTCTCAATTTTCTCGCGCCGACCATCATAAAACGGAAGACAATCTTGTAAGTTCTCGTAAAAAGCCAAGCCTTGGCGCTCGCAATTCTCCGCTAACTCGTCATTTACGATTTCGAGTTGAGATGTAATGACCTCCGACTCTTCGGCGGTGAGCTTTTGAGACGATGCGTTGAACTCGCCTTCCGAGATGACAGAGTCCTTGGCGAGCTGCGATTCGAGCTCACTTTTCTTCTCTTCGAGAAGAACTAGCGTGGCATGGAGACACGATCTCAACCAGCTTTGATGCAACCGTATAAGCATCATTACTCTGCCTTCCTCGTTCGTTCTGAATTCTTCCGCGGAACACATCTTTCCGCCGTCTGATATGGCGACGTCCTTCACGGCGTCAAAGTGCACCGCGAGGGATCGCCAACTATCGATGCGCTTCGGATTGTAGCACAGATCATACTTCAACAAGTAGCAGTACTCGCGAGACATAATCGCATGGGCGGGTTCGTCCGATGGATGTTCTTGAGGAGACCATTGAGATGGAGCATTCGAATTTAACAAAGACGACAAGAATTTCCAGTTATCATTGACGACTTCGAGACTTTGTGAAAGTCTCCGGTGTTCGAGCTTCGCGGAAAGGTAAAACAAATCAGCGTAGATATCTGCATCCTGACTTCGCGGGTCCTCTTTTTCGTCGTCGATATCCATCAATGCAGAACCTTCACCACTTCCCTCGTCTTTATTTTGATACTGTTCTTGCGCCGCGCCGGTAAAGCTCGGCATCGGCGTCGCTGGACCTCCGACGCTATTTGTCGTAGCATCGACCATCTGACGCTTCAATCGTTCTTTTCTCGACAGAGGAGGTGCGCTTTTTTGTAATAGATCCATTGTAGCCGTCGCTTCTGCGGATGTTAGCTCAGTGAAGTCACCGCTGTGATTCGTCCAAACCGTGAAGACTGTGTCCAAACGCATCAAATCTTCTTTTTGAACAGCCACTGGCGGCTTTCGGAATGTTCTTCGAACCATACCGACCGCTTTTCGAATGATCTCAAGCGTCTCTGCGGATATCTTCTTCTGCTTTGACGTGAGAATATTCTTGTCGTCGTCTTCAATGTCTTCATCCTGACGAACAGCTTCTTCCGCGTAAGGTTTTATTGCGCGCCACAACGTAGCTGCTCTTTGCTTTTGTGCCGTCCAAGTCTTATAATTAGCTTGGTTTTTCTCATTCTCGTCCTCTATAAATTCTGGCATTATCGAGCTTGCAGACAAGAACGATTCCGGCACCTCGCACGCGCCGCCTTCCTTGCGACAATCTCGCAAAGTAAAACCCAAAGGAGTGATGATTTTTGAAAGATCCACGCCGTACGCGCACCACAAACACTGCGCGATAATCGAGTCAATTCTACGTAAATCCTCTTCATCTTTTCGTATCTTGCTTATGTATGGATCCGTCGCTTTCTTCAATTCGTTCTTCTTCATTGCAGATTGCGTGGGCGGCTGAGTTTTCTTCCGCTGCTGTTGCTGCTGCTTTTTCCTCGCCGCCGCGGTTGCTTTCTTTGTGGTTGATCTTTTACCTCGTTTTTCGGTTTCGAGCTGAGACTTTTCGAGAGAAGTTGGGAGGTCCGTATTTTTTTCTGATGCTGCTTCTGCTACATCTGCCATTTCTTTTGGGCTGGGAGACAACACTCGAGATATCGCAGTAACGATTGATCCAAACATGGACGAAGACGGTTGACTTTGAGTGCGAGTTTCTTCATCCGACTGGTGCTGTTTACTCGCAGGTTTTGGCGTCGTTTGCTCGTCCACAGGGATCCCTTCGTCCGTTTCCATCAAGCTTGCCGTTCTGTCCATACTGTCGTCGGATGATGCAGAAATCTTGATAATCTCTGGAACGCTTTCCGGCATCTCCAGTGGTGGCGTCCATCTTTTTTGAAGTTCTCGGCTCTCGGCTATGCTTCTACATAATAACGATCTTCTTTCCGACAGCGTGTCTAACCGCTGCCGCAAATACGAACTTCCGGATGCAAAATCTATCGCGTGATAGTGCGCGTCGTTATCACCGGCCTTCTTTTTTGCGGAAAGATATGAAGCACTGTTATAAGCTTTTGATCCGCAGCAACATCTCGCGTCCGCCATGCAATCGTGCAGTCGCTCACTCGCGTCGCACATCTTTTTCACATCCAAATCATCGAGCATTCCTTCCATTCTCTGCAACGCGTCGATCAATTGCGCCGCAGATTCTGCTCCAACAGCTTTTGCGCGACATTTTGATGCATCCCTGTAGTTGAGATTTAATGAAGGATCTGCCGCTCCTTTCACGACGTAGGTTTCAAAAGCGACGCACGCGAGCGGATGCAAATTGAGTTGGCGAACTGTACGCAACGCCACTTCAATCTCAGTCTTTGAAAGAGTCGCCGCTGAAACACGCTTTTTCTGCGTGATAGGACCAGCTTCCCTCGCCTCGCCACCGCTTGGTTTTTGTGGCGTTGTGGGGATATCATTCTTTTCGCTGATTTTAGTAGTACCAAAAAAATCCTCGAAATTTGAACACAATCGACACAAGCACTGCGCGATGGCTCTCAAGGCCATGTGATCACCCGTCACGTCAAAGAGTTCAGAGAGCGCGAGAATGAGCGTTTCTGGATCGTTCCCTTCGGCTACTGATGCGTCGCACAACACTTTGAGCGCAGATGCACGTTCTACCGGGGACATGACGTATGTTTGACTAATATTACCAGAACGGCTTTTGCCTCTCGACGACGCTCCCTTCTTGTTATCATTGTTGAAAACGCTTTTTGTCTTCTTCGTAGACTCTTTTCCGCCCTCGTCATCACCATTATCTGCATTCTTGACACCATCCGGAACGTGTAAGGGCTTTCTTCCAAGCAACACTGGCGAGAGTTCAAAGACGAGTTCTTTGGTTTCACCCATGGCGAATCTCGCAGCCGCACCAGTGACGGTTTCGCGCATAGAGGCGAGTCGAACCGCGGCATCACACGCAGTTCGAGTGAATCGCTCTGGAGCCTTGTTGAGTATCCAGGAATCTTCGTCGAACGTGACACTACCAGGAGCACTTCGAAGTTGTCGGTCTTTTTTGCTTTCGGATTTCGGACAACATTCGCGACTGACGTCTAAATGCTCTCTCGCCGCTTTACCTAATCCCAATGCTACAGATAATTTGTACTCCACGAAGTGAATCTCGCCCCATCTTTCGTTCTCGCATTCCTCGTCCGATGAAATTCCGTGCGCGCGTTGGACGTGCTTTTTCGCGAGCAGTGCCCATCGTTTGGACGTTTCTGCGCCCGCTTTAAGTGAATTTGTCTCAAAACATTCCGAGACGACATCAATTGCCGCGTCCGCCAACATCAAATGCGTTCTCAGTCGGATTTCCGGACGAGAGGATACGCCATCCACACCAAAGACTTCCGTTAGTTTTAAAATTTTCAGCGCATCTACCGCGGTATCGTCCTTTACATCAGGACGCCATCGAAAAGCAGCAGCGAGTATGAGTTTCCACGCGCAGTCCGCAATGCCGCCGTTCTTCGCGTTCATCGCATTCACGTACGAAGAAACCTGCGTGCGTTCCTTGGCCGACGCGGAAACAGAAACGCGCTTGCCGCTGTGACGATCCTTTATCAAGGAATCTAAATCTTGCTTGTTCTCGTGCGCAGCCATTACTCGATCTTTCGCAGCTTTCAAAGTTTCCATATCAGAGGCGTTCAACTTTACCTTTTTCTTTAGGAGCGATAGGAAAAGCTTCTCGGCGATTTTCGATTGCGGACCTTTCCATTTTGACGACGGGGGCGGAAGCGGAGACGCAACTTGCGCTTCGGAATCTTTCATCGTTTGCGTCTGCGTCTCGTCTTCGGCAATAGTCGTTAACGTCGGCGTCTTTTCTTTCGTCATAACTTTTTGTTTCTTGTTCTTGTTCTTGTTTAATCCCTCGGTAATATTGGTATCCTCGGATTGCGAAACCGTGTTATTGTTGTTATTACTATCGTCGCGTTCGGTAACGAACTCCACGGATACGCCTAACCCGGCCAATCTGGCAGAAGAAAATGTTCCTCCTTTTCTCGTAGGCGCGGAAACTTTGGTCGGCGTCGATGACTCTGGTGGCGTCGACGGCGCGGTGATACCTTCTTCGTCCACATCATCTCCATCCCCGTCGTCGTCTTCGTCATCATCATCATCAGTCTTCGCCCGTATAGCATCCTCTTCCAACTCAACCCTAACTTTTACTGCATCGAGTAACGTCGAGGCGACGTCGTCCCAAGCCATGCGTTCAAGCGAAAGAGTATGCTTCATCTCTCTCGTGTACGTCTCTTTCTTCGCATTTACGCGTTCAAATTTCTCTCGCGCTCTTGTCAACCACTCTTTCGGTTTTACGTTTGCAAAATTCGTTCGAATCTCTTTCATTCGTTCGTTCTTCCTGTCCAAATTCAAAATTCTCCCGGCTAAAAACTTCGCGGTCACTTCATCTCCAACCAAAACGCACACCTCGCACAACTTGTTCAAAAGTAACGCGTGCGTCGGCTGCACCAACAACCCGCTCTCAAACGCGATCCTCGCTAACGCAACGTCGCCTCGCTTTGTGCTCAACTCGCCCATGCGTAGCCAACTCGACACGTCCTCTGGATCCATTTTCACCGCTTCCGAGTAACACCGAATGGCTTGTTCAAAACTGTGGGCTTGTTGACGTTGTTTTTCGTCCTCCTCCTTGTTTTCATCATCATCGTCTTCATTCATGGTCTCGTCGGCGACGTTGTTTCCTTCGAATTCGCCGCATTCCTTCGCGAATATGTTCCCGAGATTCCTCAGCGCTAACTTCTTCACCGAACACAACGTCGGCGTCAACTCGTCGTGGTTCGCCACGCGCATCATCTCGTGATTCACCACTGCCAGCAAAGTCTGTTTCGCCTCTTCTCTTTTCGCCTCGCTCGTCCGCGTCTTCTCCTTTTGTGCCGTCGCGCCTTCTCCGCCGTCCATTTCGCCACCATTGTTGCCATCAAAATCATTCGCGTCGCACTCGTCCAATTCCGCCACCAACCGGATCGCTCGCTCGTACGACCCGGCGATGCGCGTCTCCTCCGCTTCAGCCGTGCGTCGCTTCCTCTTCTGCGTTTCAGCGTCCGCCTCGGCGTCGTCCACGAGGCCGCCACCCCGAGAATCGCCCGTGTTGAACGCCGCCCACTCCATTCGTATTCCTCCTCCTCCTCGTCGTCGTCGTCGTCCAGAACGCGCGTAGTAAAGTTTGCGTGTCGCGTCACAAAAGCGAGAGAGAGAGGGGCCAAAGTGACGACCAAAGTGTTGAGGGCGAGAGAATTTTGAAAAATGACCCACCAAAAAAGAGAGCGAGTTTTTGGACTGTGTTCAAAAATAAAAATTCAAAAAAAATGACTTTGCAAAACGAGTGCTGTGGACGTGTGCGTTAAATTATATACGCGCGCAGAGTTTAGACGCCATCCGGTACCCATATTTGATATACGTTAATATACGTGTGTTATTATTATTAAAGTGACTCACTATTAAGTTAGGTATTAAGTTATTTAGTCATTAAGTGTATCAGTACCAGCCGGTGATACAAGCCGGTGATACTATAATCACGTTGCCTCGTGAAATTGGTAATCTTCGTAAAAATAGAGTAACATATTATGGCGGCGCAAAAACCGCGGTACCACGCGTAGACGCGGGAGTATCGCGTCACAATTTACACCGTTTTCACCTCTCTAATCGTTGTAGACACTCCACGCGATTTTATCGGTGTCGCTTGGCCGTAGTTTTCTTGCATGAAATCGAGGACGTGGTTAGTGCCAATGAATACTTTAAAACGCATCTTGGCGTCGAAGATGGCGTTGGAGATTGTGGAGCCGAGCCTGGTGCTTCCGCAGAATATGACGACAGATGACGTGAATTTTGGTCGTCCCTCCCAGTAGTCGCGCGTGACTTCAGTCATTAAAGGTGCTTGCGTGAGCGCTTCGAAATCTGGTCGATGGAGACGGAGCGCGCCGCTTTTGCCGAGTGCGGTGGCGCTCGTCGTACGCAAGAGCTCGTCGGTTTCAGTCGCATCCTTACTGGTACAATATACCTGAATTTCGATAAATTTCGATAACGATTTGCCGTACACCTTGTAAGCTTTCTCGTACGTCTCGTTCAAATCGTTCCAGATCACCGCGCAAAAATCAGCTTGGGGAGTAATCATGACGATAGTTAGCTTTTCAGTGATGTTTTTATCTTGACCAGTTTTGGCGAGAAACGAGGATACGGCGCCAGATTCCGCTTTACCAGTCAAAGAAACACCACTCAGTGTACGACAAGCTCGGTAAACCGAGAGAGCAGCGTATCCCCACACGGCGTACCCTGTCCAGAGCCTTCGTTCTTCGTGAATTATTCGGTACCAGAATCCAAACGATAGTGCGGAAGTCATCGTGAAGAGCATATCGATGTACCATAGCGGTTCGTTGATTGTTTCAAAGCACCATTTTATAAAACAGTAAACCACATTGACCAAAAGGATCCAAAGTGGTACCTCGCGCATGGCTTGCGTGGCGATACCTTCGTTAACGTAGAATGAAATCAGCAAACCAACTGCTGCCAAATCGAGTAACGGAAAAGCGATTTGTACGACTTGTGAAGCCTCGAACAACATGCTTCTACGGAATTTTTTCTCAAAAAATTTCTTCGTAGGATTGTCCGTCTTCTTCTCCAGCTGTTTGCGACGCCAACGCGTTTGTATCGCTCCGAGCGCAACTTTTCCATTGGCAGGGATTTGGGGGATATCTTGTTTTCGTCCCCCGTGGAAAACCGCAGACGCGAGATTTACCAACGGTTGCGCGACGTAACGAGATTCTTTGCTGTATTCTTCGGCAAAATGGCGATTTGCTGCATCTGTTTCGGCGCGCGCTCTGAGGTGCATCTTAGGCTCCCCTAGTAACAGGGAATTCATACGAGCCTTTAACAAAGAGAGCATCGGAACAATTCCAGTACCCGAACCGATGCCCAAGATTTGCGTTCGATCACTTATGTCGTTGAATCCCGAGCCGTACGGACCATTGATTGAGACTTTCGTTACTAAGCCATCCTTTGCATCTCGCCAAAGTTTATGCGTCCAACTGTCTGAACCGTCCACTTTCGAGGTGCTCATAACTTCTACGTAGAAATCAGTCGTTTCTTCGCGCGGATCAGAAGCAATGGAGAACGGATGCCAATGTAAATCGATCGTTTTAATGGCGATGAACACATATTGACCGGGACGGAAAACGAAAGTTGCGGGTCGAGTGAGTCGCAATTTGACCACTTTTCGCGACTCATCTGAATCATCACCGAACACTTTGCATTCTTCGACGTCGCATTCGCACGTGGAGAAAGACGCTTGAAATCTGTCAGTAAGATACCACAACAACGCGCGCTGAACCATTTGAAGTTTTGCGATCTCACTTGTCCACGTCTGAACTTGTCATCCAACGTGTGCGCTATGGCAAGCGAGAACATGACAAATACCAAGTGATGTACGTAGTAAAAGATTTCATATTTGATTCTGTTTCGCATGTATGAAGTCACGGCAACGAGAATTAAACACCCCGTAATCGCGAGACCGGTGGCCATGATTTCGCTCGTCATTTTCTTACAAAAAGTCCGAACGCCATTCGGTGACGGTTCCTTCCCCGAACGTTGCTGCGCGCACCCTTGACCGAAGAAAGTGAAAAAGATAATTGTCGCGGCGAAAACGAAACCGCACATGACGTATCCCAGATGCACGTGCATCGCGACCACTTTGTGCAAAGGCACGAACTTGCGTCCGATATACGTATTCGATAACGCGGCGACCGTCTGTCGCGCCATTGTCAGCGGTAACAACGCCATCTGAAACAGAATCGCGTGCATCGCTCCAAATTCAATCGGCGGCGTCAACCGTTTCCACCAGTACAAATTGGCCCCGTCCGGCACCTTCGCCTCTTGCACGCGATATTTCACGTAAAAGAAGTGCTGCCAGATGATCAGCGTCGCCAGCGCGTGCGTGACCGCGAGAAAGATCATCTTCCTGTTTTCCACCATCGTCCCTTTTTGACACAGAGTCGCCAACTTTCCTCGTTTTCGT